>JAVTVY010021646.1:0-85761 GCA_036873755.1 Hanleya hanleyi
AACTGACCTTTGACCCGGCGCGCAGTGTAAAGGTTTCCACCGCGGAGCGGTGGAAACCTTTGCGCGCCGGGGTCAAAGGTCAGTTCCGGTCACCTTTAGCGACGTACACCAAACAGAAGCGAGTATTTAAAATCCGTCACAGAGCTCTCGTCCAATCAGAAGCGAGTATTTTGACCCGGTGCATTATGGGACATATCCAAGATGGCGGTTCAAAAATGACGGATCCAACATGGCGGCTCCAAAATGCGCCGGGGTCAAAGGTCAGTTCCGGTCACGTGAACGGAAGCGGAAGTGACCTCCGGAGCTCCGGAGCTCCGAGTTCTCTTGTAGCAACGCCCGTCAACGCCCGGTGGTGGCGTCGGAGCTCCGGAGCTCCGAGTTCCATGAGCTCCGGAGCTCCAAGAGCTTGGCGAGCTCGGAGCTCTTGCATATAAACACACACATGAGCGTTAAGGCGTAACGACGGGCGTTGACGGGCGTCACTGCATTTCGATGAATTGGTGTCAATTCCATGAAATCAGAGCTTCTGAGCTAATTCACCAGGGCGTTGAAGCGTTGAGCTAAGCGTTGATGGGCGTTACTGTCTATAAAAGCGAGCGTATTCCCAAAACACGCACAGTCGACGTTCAACCGTCAACATGGCTTATACTTGTTCTGAGTGTGAACGCACGTTCACCAGACATTACGATATGATGCGACACCAGAAAAATATACATGGGACTGAAGACGCCGAGGAGCCCGTTGAGGCAGATACTGATACAGAGATTGATGAGAGTGCATCGACTGATACCGAATCCAAGATGGCTGACAGTCTATCTACTGATATGGAGAGCTTGACCTCAGAGAATCAGCCTTCATCCCAGGAAAGTGAGGCAGAACCTACCTTCTGGGATC
The DNA here is from genome assembly GCA_036873755.1 of Hanleya hanleyi. Classification (NCBI taxonomy): domain Eukaryota; kingdom Metazoa; phylum Mollusca; class Polyplacophora; order Lepidopleurida; family Hanleyidae; genus Hanleya; species Hanleya hanleyi. The sequence continues at coordinate 895 of JAVTVY010021646.1, forward strand.
GTATTGTGACAGCAGCTATCAATACTCACGCTGAAGCGATCGAGGACGCCGGAGAGGATAATTTACAACAGACGTACACCCAAATGCGCCCCCGCATCAGGAAAACAGCCATGGCGATCTATGAACAGTATACCTTACTACCGCTTGAAATGAAAGGGGACCCCACGCACAGGTCCATCATGAAGACCAAGCGTCACTTGGAAGAGGATATGGGTTTACCACCCACCGAGGCCCTGAAAATGCGATCAAAATGCGCAAACAACTGTTTCAGGACATGCTGCCCGAAGAATATCCAGGCCTGGCCGACGATGATTAGAATAAACGGTTCAGAATGAACATGACCGAAGAAGGAACTCTCTGAAATGGCGACTTCTGATTGGACAAGAATACATCTAACGGACAGGAATGAATAGGACAGATGCAAATGGCGGTCTCTGATTGGACAAGAGTCTTTCTTGAATTGTAAACATACCCAACGCGGCTCCCCCAGCGTGGGTATGTTATGATGGAGGGGAAAATAAACTATATGAAAAAAAAACTTGTTGTTGTTGTTGTTCCCTCATGTGTCATCCTTGTTGTTGTTGTTTTCTCTCTCTCTCTATATCATGGCGTCAAAACGTCTAGCAGGACCCATACAAGGACCAGTTTTCGACACTAGTTCAACCCACACCAGTCCATCAGATGGCCCTTCATCTCACCTTCACATTGATACCTCACTCGGCTCCATCGGACCACTAGGGGCTCTCCTAGCTCCAAAAAAGGCTATTTTGCAGATCGATATCAACACCTTGTGTATGAAGATTTTTTTATTTTGGAGGTAGTGGGTCGAGTGAGGTATCAAATTCAAAAAATTTCACCGATTCGCTCCGCAACACTTCCTATCGTGTTCTAAATGACGAGACGAGTAAAACGAGACCCCACAACCCTACCGCAAATGTATAGAAGTGGGTTTCCCAGTAGGTTAAACATTGAACCTATACCCCAGTATGGGTCTATATGGGGCTCGGTGACTTTTTTCAAAAATTTCACCGATTCGCACGGGGACACTTCCTATCATGTTCTAAATGACGAGACGAGTAAAACGAGACCCCACAACCCTACCGCAAATGTATAGAAGTACGTTTCCCAGGGGGACAAACATTGATCCTATACCCTCAGTATGGGACTATATGGGGTTCGGTGACTTTTTTCAAAAATTTCACCGATTCGCACGGGGACACTTCCTATCATGTTCTAAATGACGAGACGAGTAAAACGAGACCCCACAACCTATACCGCAAATGTGGAGAAGTAGGTTTCCCAGGATGGTCCTATACCTGCCATACCCCATATAGGCATTTTCCCGTAATTTAGAATAAAGTCCGTATTCCGTATTTTTTCAGGAAAATTTTTACATACACCCACCCTGGAACTAGGGGGAGATAACTCTATTGATAGACAAGCCCCGTTAAGCCCGGCGACCTATATACCCCTCATACCCCATATAGGCATTTTCCCAGGTTTTTCGATAAAGTCCGTGTTCCGTTTTTTTTTTCAGGAAAAATTTTACATGCACCCACCCAGCCATCAAATACCCCTTCACCTAGGCTTCACGTTGATACCTCACTCGACCCCATTCGACCATTAGGGGCTCCCCTAGATGCCAAAACGTCTATTTTCATACCCTTGGGCCACCGCGCATGCGCAGAATGACCCTAATTCAACCCCACACCCAGTCCATCAGATGCCCCTTCATGAATGCTTCACTTTGATACCTCACTCGACCCCATCGGTCCACTAGGGGCTCCCCTAGCTCCAAAAAGGCTATTTTCATACCCTTCGGCCGCCGCGCATGCGCAGAAGGCCGATATGTCAACCCCACACCCAGCCCATTAGATGCCCCTTCACCTAAGCTTCACTTTGATACCTCACTCGACCCCATCGGACCATTTTATCTAGGGACTACTTTTTCTCCGCGGAAGCTTTTTCCCGAGACCGAATTACCGCCAAAACCACGGCCAAACCGCATCACCGCGCATGAATACATTTTTTTTTTTTTTTTTTTGCCGGAACTTTTTTTTTTTTTGCCCGAACATGCCCGAACATGCCCGAACATGAGTGATGAACAGCTCTCACAGATTTAACAAACTATATAATGAAGATTCTTGGAATTTATAGATTTTACATTATGTGGGAGGTGGGTACAACCCACCTCCCACTGCCATCTTGTACCCACCTCCCACATCTTGGCGGCCATCTTGTACCCACCTCCCACATCTTGGCGGCCATCTTGTACCCACCTCCCACATCTTGGCGGCCATCTTGTACCCACCTCCCACATCTTGGCGGCCATCTTGTACCCACCTCCCACATGGCGGCCATCTTGTACCCACCTCCCACAATTTTGCACACCTCCCCAATACCCCCTCAATAACCCCCCAATGCCCATACACTTATGACGTCACACCAGGTTCTGCGCATGCGCAGTTGAGGGGAATTCTATCAATTCACGCTTTGTATACTACTCTGCTCTTTAAGTGTTGTCCCTGTCGACACACTTAAAGTATGGCAAGCCAAAGTGCTTTTTATTCCGAATTTCCGATATCCAATATCGGAAATGAAAGCTCTGGAAGCTTTACGAAAACTAGAATTGCAATTTCCGATATCGGAAATTCAGTGACAATTTCCGATATCGGTAACTGAATTTCCGATATCGGGAATTGAATTTCCGATATCGGGAATTGAATTTCCGATATCGGGAATTGTCTCCGAATCAATTCCCCATATCGGAAATTCAATTTCCGATATCGAAAATTCTAATTTCCGATATTTGGTGTGAGTATCTCTGGACCATTTCACTTTGGTCTACTGCAAATTGGACAGCCGTACGATGCTTCAGTATGTACGCCCCTGTGCCGCTGGAGGTTGAACCTCCATTTGGTAAAAAGTGACATTTATGGCATTGAAATATGTTAGGCTTTGCCATCATCCGAACGCATGGCATGATCATACGTAGAAACTTCTGCTCATAGCCATGCGGTAACGGGTGATATCTGAGTGTATTAGGGCGTTTACCAAATGGTCACATGCGATTGGTCCCGTGAGACCCGACATCGGCGCAATCACATTCATAAAATGAAGACACACCTCCAGAAAGCGATCGATTGAAATGATATCTTGGTGGGCCTCGAAATTCCCCCATCACAAAATAAAAATCATATCATTTTCCTGTGAACTGCCGCCGATTTTTTTCTTCTAATATGTTAGGCCGTTTGTAATATGATTTTTCTTAAGAAAAACAAAGAAGCATGCTCCATTAGAGTGAGAAATAAAATAGCTAATTCGCACAACTTCGGTTTGGTCTCTCACAGTCTTGCGCCTCGAACACTTAAGCGCAATCGACATGTCTCACATCGGAGATTCCCAGGTCAAAATATTTGAATTCGGATAATTTCATTGGCTCGTTTAAATAGAGCGGACATGTGACTTGATGCTTGGGGAAGCTGACATGGGGCGAAATACACGAAGAACGAAGCCATTGAGCTAAGGGTAGTGTTAAGTGGAACGTGAATGCCCTTAAGGTCCATTCTCACAGTGCGATTTGTAGTAACAACTTGTAGCATACAACTCAGTTGCATCGTGAGAACACTCGTACGATTTTAGTCGCATGCTACAAGTCGTATGAAATAGAACCGGTCCTATTTCATGCGATTAGTTGCATACTACAAATCGGGGGATTTCCCGCCGAGTTGTTACTACAAATCGCAGCGTGAGAATGGGCCTTTAGCAAGCTAAGATGGGCTTTGCGAGCTTTGCGGATTTCTTCGTGGATCTTCCGCGGACTGTTTGTACGAATATTTCTTGGAATGATTCTTCCTCTGGTATTCTTAGAACAATTTAAAAACTATAAGACAACATGAAAATAAAACGGATCATGGCGCCGTAGTGTGGGTTCTGAGATATGAAACCCACTGGAATAATTAAGTCATCATTCGGCCCTACACATGAACACTAGTATCAGTGCCGATTAGGCATTGCTATAGTATATGTGCACAGTAATCGCACTTCGCTTTTTACTATGCACGCCAAAAATGCGCACAGGAACTCATCAAAAATTCGAACAGTCGAAAAAATCCCCTCAACAAAAATACGGACAGTCTCATTTCAGGATGAACACTTGTTCCTAAATATTCGCCTCTTTATACTTCTATTTATCTCCTCTGTACCAGTCATATTTGATTAACTACCATTCTAGTTTTTTATACTATACAGACCAAAATGTGAAATCCTATACCACAAGAACAATCATCTTCATAACTGTAAAATTCGACAGAGTTTTGATAAATTTCAAACATGAACACGATTATGATGAAAACGAGTTGATATATGGAGTTGAATTTGACACAGGATCTGCCAAAATAAATATAGAACATTATCTCATTCAGTTTCTTCCATAAAGTGATGTGTAACACGCAGAAAATTGTAAAATGCTTAACCTCCATCTCAGCACACGTGTCGACTCGGTACGATCACGTCATAGATGGGCACAGATGGCTCGTCATAGATAAATCCCAGCCGGACAGGGTTATACACTGTGAAAGAGATGTCATCGAACCAAAATTTTGGCATTTTAATTTCCGGGGTTTGGCTGGCTAAACTACAAGTTCAACAGCCAGATTCCGACGACAAGACCTTTGGTCAGATTTTGTACTTTTTGTACCTTGCGCCAGAATTTGTACGACGTGGAAACGACGAAACACGAGTTATCTGCTTTTTAATGGGTATAACTGCTATTTTACTCTAAGCAAACCCATTAAAAACCTGACAATTTCTCCTATGGAAAACCTGTTTACGATTCATGTATGATATTAGATGCCATAGACCTTTTTCAAACGACTATAGCGAGGCAGTTTGCTAATATTTTATAATCTGTGTTGAGAAAGGTAATTGGTTTCCAATATTCTAATATCGCGATTTTTTGTCAAAGAGCGATTATTTCTCTTCGTTGTGAGATGCTGAGCTCTTCGCGTTCAAGGAAGTGTACCGGTAATGAATAGATTCCATGTAAAGTTTTTTTTTTTATCGAAGACCAAAATAATTAATAGGATTCATTTGTTAAACTATCACATCCCGATGATTGATCTGTTTTAAGTTCTTTCATTGCCTCATTGAATTCTTCTTCAGCTATATTGACGTCTAACGAGTTACGTTCTTCTGTATCAAGAGTGTTCACTGCGACCCTTTGGAACTTTAAATGCCCGAGTGTTTTTTGATAGTCGAAATTATCTGGATGCTTATGATTAGTACCGTACAAGCATGAGTAAATGTTGTAAAGTTCTCGTTGAATTTTCTTCTCGTCTATCATTTAAACATATTTTAGTTATAACTTCCTTTTTAGTTTTGTATCTTTCTGAATTGAAGACATATTTTGTACCGTACTTTTTGTCCCCCGCCGCAACTTTAAAATGGTTCTTGCTTCTATGTGTCCGTGCATGCACGGACATGTCCGTGCAAATACTTCGTAAGCAATAACTTCTAAATGCTTTGTCGGATTCCTCCGAAATTTGGCATCTGCATTCTTTGCGACAAGACGTCTCTTGGTATTACGTTTCAGCAAGATCCGCCTGTAGGTGGCGCCACTGGGGTCTTGCTTCTATGTGTCCGTGCATGCACGGACATGTCCGTGCAAATACTTCGTAAGCAATAACTTCTAAATGCTTTGTCGGATTCCTCCGAAATTTGGCATCTGCATTCTTTGCGACAAGACGTCTCTTGGTATTACGTTTCAGCAAGATCCGCCTGTAGGTGGCGCCACTGGGGTCTTGCTTCTATGTGTCCGTGCATGCACGGACATGTCTGTGCAAATACTTCGTAAGCAATAACTTCTAAATGTTTTGTCGGATTCCTCCGAAATTTGGCATCTGCATTCTTTGCGACAAGACGTCTCTTGGTATTACGTTTCAGCAAGATCCGCCTGTAGGTGGCGCCACTGGGTCTTGTTCCAATCTTTAGTGCATGTCAGTGCATGTCCGTGCAAATACTTCGTAAGCGATAACTCCTAAATGCTTTGTCGGATTCCTCCGAAATTTGGCATCTGCATTCTTTGCGACAAGACGTTTGTTGGTATTACGTTTCAGCAAGATCCGCCTGTAGGTGGCGCCACTGGGTCTTGTTCCAATCTTTAGTGCATGTCCGTGGATGTTCGTGCAAATGCTTCATAAGCGATAACTCCTAAATGCTTTGTCGGATTCCTCCGAAATTTGGCATCTGCATTCTTTGCGACAAGACGTCTGTTGGTATTACGTTTCAGCAAGATCCGCCTGTAGGTGGCGCCACTGGGTCTTGTTCCAATATTTAGTGCATGTCCGTGCAAATACTGCGTAAGCGATAACTCCTAAATGCTTTGTCGGATTCCTCCGAAATTTGGCATCTGCATTCTTTGCGACAAGACGTCGCTGGTATTACGTTTCAGCAAGATCCGCCTGTAGGTGGCGCCACTGGGTCTTGTTTCAATCTTTAATGCATGCCCGTTCATGTTTGTTCAAATCCTTCGCGAGCGATAACTTTCGAACAATTTGTCGGATTTCTTCGAAATTTGGTAAATGCATTCCCTGCGACAAAACACCGTTGGTGATGCGTTTCAGCAAAATCCACCCGGAGGTGGTGCCACTAGAGTTCATTCCATTATTCCATGCTGCAAGTGATAACTTAGAAACACTTGGTCGAATTTCTTTGAAATATCCTACATATGTACCTTTCTGGGTAACAAGAGAAACGTTGCAGCTCATCGGATTCTTCTCAAATTTGGCATGCATTTACCATGCCAGGAGCTGTTGCTTGGGATTGCCTTTCGCTCACTTGCACTCACCTGGTGGCAACATCACAAATTCGTTTCCGGGTAATAACTTGAGAACTGACCATCGGATTCTTCTCAAATTTTGTATGAATGTACCGTGACATAAGATGTCGCTTGATAATACATTTCACTGACTTGCGCCTAGAGGTGGCGTCACCTGGTGTCAAAATCTAAATTTGGTTTCTGGGCAATAACTGGAGGACCCTCATCGGATTCTTCTCAAATTTGGTATGCAGATGTCCCCACGATACCATGTTCCTTGGGATTGTATTTTTCCCGCTTCTGCCTACAGGTGGCGTCTCCTGGTGGAAAAATTTGTTTCCGGGCAATAATTTGGCAACTGCTCATCAGATTATTTTCAAATTTTGTATTCATATGTGACCCGCCCCAAATAACATGAACACCGGTGGGCATCTAGTACCGGCAATAACGTGAGGACCCCTCTTCAGAGTCTCAAAGTTCATATGCCGATACCATGACATGAGATGTCATTTGGGATTGTGTTTTGCCTGCTTGCACCTACAGTGGCGACTCCTTGTGGCAAAGTCTAAATTTGGTTTCTGGGCAATAGGTTGAGGATGCCTTCATATTCTTGTCAAATTTAGTTGCAGATAATATGCCATGAATTGTCTCTTGGGGTTGCATTTCGGTTACATAATTTTCATGCTACATGATAAAGAAAATATATTACAGTAGCAATCAACATTCAGTCAGCCATTCGGAGTTGATCTCAAAACCTGGGAAGGTGGAAAGACCCCTCTGCTTCTTACGCCTGTGAAGTAGCTGTTGCCATCCTCATGAATATCTTCTGAAACCGACAGCGCTTATAAATATTGCTGCCATTTTGGCGGGGGACCTAGCATCCTCTGGCTGCTTGTTTCTTTTCATTTAGATCGTACGGAGCATCTTGCTTTTCGTTCATAAATAGGAGGGTAAACATTTTTTTTTTCTTCAGTTAAGCCCTGGACAAACCACTGGGCATTTATTACCGGGTGGTATAGCCACGGTTTTACAAGCAACCCCTACAGTTCCACGTGGCCATGGAATACGGGGCGAAGATATTATAGTATTGATACTGTAATAAAACAGGGCACTGCATATGATATAGCCAGAACGTAATAATTTTACTGACAATCGTTACGTTATTCCAATACAAATTTCCAGGTTAAAGTTGCTGCATTCTGTTTGATTTAAAAATAAATTTGTCACCGATTCTGACACGTTCCAGCAAGGACCAATATCAATGACCAATGGGGCGTGGTTAAAAGGAATGACATTTGTTAGTATATTCCTGATAAGTTTAAATACATTGTTGTGGATTAACATTCTGGCGTGAAAAAATATAAAAGGACAATGTTACCATGTTATGCTGATGAATAATATATTGACCCATCGAGCGCCGATTCTTGACACGTGCCAACAATGAATATTAATATGGAATTTGAGGCGTGGCTAAGGGACAAAGGCATTTGACAACTGCCTCAGATACACAGATAATGCAGCAATATATCAGATGACTTAGTTGTTGACTTAGTTCTTTGGAGTTATCTACCCTGTTGAACTCTTTGGTGCTTTTGCCACCTGTTTCCAAAAAAATGCCGAAGGCAGGTTTGTTGCTACTGCCACGCCGAACTTGACCTGAATTTGTATGCATTTCCGATGTAAGTTGAGACTGTTGCGTGACACGAACGATCAATGTGGTCCACTAGTTTATGCAGATGAAATCTATAGGTACATAAATAACTTGCTGAAATCAAAACTGTCTGATGACGTGCAGGCATGTGAACTGTCGAAATGTGGGATCCGCTGTATATCTACCACACTATAAATTTGTCAGTAACATATATACATACATTCACATAAGCCTCGCGACCTGTTGCAGGTCAGTGTGTCGTAACTGTGTTAGCTGCACACGTGTCGTGCACAGCACCGGTGTGTACAGTACTGGTAAGTGATAAAATGCCCGGTCAATCTAACTGGTCCGGGAAAAGGAAATCTGTAAATGTGATATTATCTCACTTTTCTTTTTTACTAAACTTCCATATCTTTTTCAAGCTGGCATATTTTGACAGTTTTTCTTTTCATATAATGACAAAGAACAGTGGCGAGTGATGGGATGTTTACTGCAAAAACAACACGAACAAAATAATGCCCGTAATTGCAATAGCAGAGAGAATAATGTTAGCGAGAAAAAGTCTGCAAAGTTATACAATTGTATTGACAGTTTGTAAAGTAGATTATATCTTGTTGTTTAGTTTAGATGCCAAAATTTGCCATTGCTGTTTAGTATGAAAATCAGTCAAATTATTCCAATTAGGATATATTTTTATATGCAAACTTGAATTTGATATCCCAAGTGGGATAAATATTTCAGTTAGTCATTTGCTCTGACCTGTTCAATGTAGAAAATTATTCTGGGGTGATGGCCACGATCCGTGACAAATAAGTACAGTTCAGTGATCGAGGGTTGTGATGGTGAAGAAGATGAAGCCTATAGGACAGTCCCAAGAGGGAACTCTCTAACTGCAAAAGGCGTGAAACAATGTCATTGTCCATGTGACGTTACGCTGAGGTTAAGCAACGAACCATTTCTTAGCCTTGACTTTGCTGTATTATTTTATTCATGGAGTTTTACAGGGGATGACTTCAGTTTGAAAATTATGCTTATATAAGTCTGAGACAATAACGTCTTCAAAGTTGTTGGATTTTCAGTATTTTGAAAGCCACAATGATACTTATTTTCCAATGCTAAAGCATTGCCCAGTGCCTAACCTTGACCAGTTTCGCACCTCTCATGGCTAAGGAGTTCTATCTCAGGTCTGTCCTATAGATTTTTAGCCCTTGGTAAATTTTTGGCCACGGCTTAATCTAGTGTCCTGGCAGCTTTTCATGTATATTTTTCATCTCACAGATTCTTCTATTGAAAGACAATCATCGCGTAATATTTGAGCTGCAAACAAAATAAAACCACAACGAATGGTAATAAAATATACCTCTTCCTTCTACCAACGTTCATCACTGACTAATACTCACCCGATAAATTTGAAATTGTCCTGTGTTATACATGTATGTCAAGCCAGTGACATCATCCCATGTTGGTCCCGCATGAATATCAGAAAGTACTAAATGTGAACAAACTGAACATACAATCCATTGTACATGTGTACATTGCAAATGGTTACAACATCCAGACATCTCTTTAAGTGAACATATCGCCACCAAAACGACTGAATGACTCAATGTAAACACTGCTGTCCTTCCTCAACCATGTCAACTCAAATGAAAGGAGTCGCAAAAACACTGAAAAGAAACCAAGGATGCACATTACAGTTTCGTAATAATGACCATATGATTCATCCCGATGAGATCAGATACTAAACCTCTGGCAGTATTCTTCAAATGTTTTTAACCAGGTTATGGATGTGACTATGTTTTCTATATTCAAAATGACCAGTAGTTTCCACATGTTAGGTTCACAGTGCACTGATCCCTAACAAGGTGATTTTTATTAATTAACTAACTTTGATTTTGTTAAAATCATTGGGTCAAGTTTCTGCATGTACCAGTAGGCATAATTTGATTCATACATGTATGGCATATATATGAAGGATCACTGCTAGAATCTAAAGATTTGTGTCAAGATTCAGTTTCTGCAGCCTAAAGGTGTGCACGAGCGTATACTTGAAGCTCTCAAGGTTCTTGTTCTACAAGCAAGAAAAAGTGTGATTTATTCTATATCACCCACGCTTTGAAAATCAGATCAGTTGTTGCTCAATTTGGAAATATCATTTATTATACGCCCGCCAAAAGGCGGACGTATTATGTGATGGCGGTTTCCGTCCGTCTGTCCGTCTACCGTGTCCGGTCTATATCTGGGACAGTTTTCTGTCTACAGTTCTAATTTTTGGTGAGTGGATACCCTATGGGGAGACGATGTGTCACGTACCAAAATGAAGGTCGAGGTCAGAGGTCAAAGGTCACTGGCCTAAAAAAACAGGAAATCACTGAAGTGTTCGTGTCCGGTCTACATCTGTGAACGTTTTCTATCCACAGTTGCAAATTTTTGTGAGTGGATACGCTAGGTGAAGACGATGTGTCGCGTACCAAAATTAAGGTCGAGGTCAGAGGTCAAAGGTCACTGTTGCCTAAAATCAGGAAATCATTGATCGTTGACAGTTTTCTATCTACAGTTCTAATTTTTGGTGAGTGGATGCCCTAGGGGGGAACGATGTGTTGCATACCAAATGTAGGTCGAGGTCAGGGTCAAAGGTCAGTGTGACTGAAAAATCAGGAAATCATTAAAAATTTCTAATTTTTTGTGAGTGGATTCAATAGGAGGAAATGAAGTGTCGCATACCAAAAAATAGGTCAAGGTCAAAGGTCAGTGTGACCCCAAAATCAGGAAATTATTAAAAATAACATTTTTTTGTGCCAGTAGATACATTAGGGGGACACAATGTGTCACCTACCAAAATGTAGGTCAAGGTCAAAGGTCAAGGTCACTGTGACCCCAAAATCGTGGAATTGTTAAAAATCATGATTTTTTGAGTCCATTGAGAAATTACGGGGATTCGTTTCGTCATGTACCGAAATTTAGATCCAGGTCCATAGTCAAGGTCGTTGTGACCCCAGAATCAAGGTCAAAGGTCAGTGTGACCTAAAAATCAGGAAATCAATAAAAATTACTAATTTTTTATGAGTGGATTCAATAGGGGGAAATGAAGTGTCGCATACCAAAAAAGATGGGTCAAGGTCAAAGGTCACTGACCCCAAAATGAGGAAATTATTACAAATAACATTTGTTGTGTCAGTAGATACATTAGGGGGACACGATGTGTCACATACTAAAATGTGGGTCAAGGTCAAAGGTCAAGGTCACTGTGACCCCAAAATTGTGAAATTGTTCAAAATCATGATTTTTGTGTCCATTGAGAAATTATGGGGAGACGGTTTATCATGTACCAAAATTTAGGTCAAGGTCAATAGTCAAGGTCACTGTGACTTCAGAATCAAGAAATCTTTGAAAAGTTTTTTTTTTTGGTGTCAGTGGATACATTAGGGGGACATGTAGGTCAAGGCCGAACGTCAAGGTCACTGTGACCCCCAAAATCATGAGATTTATAAAAATCATGATTTTTTTTGTGTCCATTGATACATTGAGGGAAGACGATGTGTCCTGTACCAAAATTTAGGTCAAGGTCAAAGGTCAATGTCACTGTGACCCCAAAATCAGGAATTCATTACAAGTCACATTTTCGTATGCCTGTCGAAGACGAGGTCATGCAATGCGATGTTGCGTTCTATCCATTCATCCATTAACATTTGTTGTCCATGCGATAACTCTAGTTTCAAGGTATGGATTGGTACCAAACTTTGAGTATACCTTACTCGCATGGCAAAGAGGAGCCATACATCAATCGATCAAAGGTCAAGGTCACAGTCACCCAAAACTGAATCAAGTATAAGATGTGATATATTTTATTAGGCCATTGTCACTTGATTGGTTGTTTAGCATGACCTTGATTTCTTTGAATACACATGCTAGATGCTTCAATTATTTATTTTCAATTATTAAATTGCAAACCAGTTGTATACGAATGTGAAGAAAAGAGTAAGTTTTACTCATGAAAATGTGAATCCCTCATCTATTTTAATTATTTGCCCTCAAAATATAGATGACTGTATAGTCATGCTACATGTAAACAACCAATCATCTAATCATGTGACAAGGCCTTAAAACAATATTGCTATGATTTAAATTATTTTTTTTTCGTTACATTCAGTTCTCCCTTCAAGATGGCAAGGAACCGTGGAGAAACACGCAAAAGGAACTTGAGACAGTCCGGAGATAACAATGTTAAACCCAAATTTCCAGGCAGTCGGGCAGATAAAGATGCGCATTCGGCATGGCCATATTCTCAGGGCAAACTAGATCTGAGGGCAATACTACTGGGACTTGTGGGTCTCATCGGTTGTGCATCCGTGATTGGCTATATCCGCTACCAGGCTTACCTCCAAGAACTGGTCAGAACACCGCTGGATGTCCCTAAAATGCTGGCAGTCAATAGTAGCTTCGCCGCTGTCACCCCAGATCGGTTCTGGGGCACATACAGGTCTCAGATGTACTTTGGTTTGAAAACGAGAAGTCCAAGATCACCGGTATTTGGACTGATGTGGCTCACACAGTTCACGAGAGAGATGCCCGCCCCGGTGCGACACTGGTGCGATGAAGGGGACCATCTGCCCAAATATGGCTGGCTTCAACACGATGGTGTTCACTTTGGTGTACAGGAGATAGAGGATCGATACTTCGTCATGACAACAGAATTTGTCAAGCGACCCGGTGGGGAACACGGTGGAGACTGGACTTCCAGGATCACCCTTAAATCTAAAGTTAGTATAATCCTGGGCTTAATTCAAGTTAGTTTTCTGGCAATTCTATCTGCCCTGATAGCAGTGGCAGGTGCAATGATGTGTGGCTCCCTGCCTGATTTGCGGTTCATTAATCAGCTTGCTTTACTATCTCTTAGGGTTATAGGAAATATTTCTAGTCGATGACAGATAACTGCACTATTTTCAACCTGAAGTTGCCAAAATAAATCATACATGTAAGCATATTGCCCTTTAGTGAAATAGTAAAATAAATTTTCAAATTCGACCAGGTATCATAGCGTTCCATGCTGAAGAGATAGGGAGAGACCTGAAGAACAAACCACAAATGCTGGGGGAAAGCTATCTGTCTGCCCCTGCCATTTCTATCAGGGCAGACAGTATTGTCTATACTTAAAGAATTAACTTCAAGGATTCTGTCTTGTTTTTATAGTGATTTTTGTTCAATCATTCCTTGGCTGGAAAACTATAATTGTCCTGTAATTATAATCAAATGTGCCTGGGTACCACGTTTTGTGACAGTACCAGATATCAGAGCTGCCTAGGAAACATTGGATTTTATTTAATTGAAACTTTTTTGTGAATTAGATCTCTATATATATATATATATAAAAAGGTATGTATACCTGATTCTTGAAATTCATTGAGAATTCCTCCTTTATACATGTATAAAACCTTATAATAACATGTTTGCTAGTATTCATGGTATTAAGTGCAGATGGTATTAAGTGCATTCATTTGATGTTTTGGTCATTCATTGTGATAGAGTCAGCCTTTGATGCTACAGAGAAAACTCCACATGACCACTTGTCATCATGGACATACAGCTCTGCTTAGAATATTAAATATTCATGCATTGAGATCACTGGATCTGAGTCTTAATCAGAATCTGTAACATCCAACAAGCAGCGTAAACACTGGGGAGCATTGACAGGATGTTAATCTATTCAGATTGGGTGAATGGTTACTTTACTTCAAGGCCTGCAGGCTCGATTCCAACCCGTGGAATACATCAACAGCACTAATGGTATCGGTGCTTTATTAAGAAAGTGTAAACCCTCAAACTAATGGATATAAATATGTTCCCTCTCAAAATGACACTGTACCGTAATTTATATATCTTGCCGATTAGCTCAGATGTCATTAATTGTCATTTCATTACTCTCTGACTTGTTGAATGTCAACGCTTTCTCTATTTAACACTGTGCATATATTTCTTCTATCTTTTCAGATTGACAAACCTGTGGTGGTATCCCTGCTGTTTTATGTAGCCCTTGACAGACAGGGAACATTGGACCCTGCTATCAAGAGAGGACGCCTTTCCAGTGTGACGGGTTCTTCAGAGGAACTCGGTGACTTCCACCTTCGCTTTGGCCACTCGCAGGCCGAGACTGTGAAGTACGATTACTTTGTTACATATGCTGGACAATTGGAAAAATTGAAGGATTACGTTCTGGGAGGGTTTAAGATCGAAGCATGGGATAAGGCGAGAACTCTGCCATACTTTGCTTTGGGAGGGCGGATGGTTCCCAAAGATGCTCCCGCGGGTGCTAATTTTATGGTGTATCAGGTGACGGCGACTGTGCCGTATGATCTCGAGGTGATATTTGAATCTGGCAGTTTTGAGAGTCGACCCAATTCTCTCTCGGGGCCAGTTTTCACAGAAGAGTTGGCCCAACATGTGGCCACATTCAACAAAAGATTTACAGAAACCTTTGAGTTGGAAAATAAGGGTTTCCAAGAGAAGGAGGTAAAGTTTGCCCGGGCAATTATGAGCAATATGTTAGGCTCTGTTGGGTATTTCCACGGATCTTCCTTAGTCAAGTCCAAGTACAACCAGGAACCCGTCGCATACTGGGAAGCACCACTTTATTCGGGCGTGCCGTCGCGATCCTTCTTCCCTCGTGGTTTTCTGTGGGACGAGGGCTTCCACAACCTCCTCATTAGCCAATGGGATATGGGGATTAGCAAGGACATCATCTCTCATTGGCTGGACTTGCTCAATGCTGAAGGTTGGATACCACGAGAACAAATACTGGGTACGGAAGCTCGAGCAAAAGTTCCCCGGGAATTCGTTGTACAGCGCAACGAGAACGCCAATCCACCAACATTGTTTTTGCCGCTTCAGAGAATTGTTCAGGAGTTGAGCAAACAGGACACCTCTTCAGCCAAAGCCTTTTTACAGCCCTTATTCCCCCGACTGAAAGCCTGGTATAATTGGTACAACACAACGCAGCTCGGACCAAGGCCCGGCACATATCGCTGGAGAGGGCGGGACAGTAGAATAAAAACACAGCTGAATCCTCAAACCTTGACCTCTGGCCTCGATGACTATCCCCGAGCTTCGCATCCAACCAATCAAGAGTTCCATGTCGATTTGCGTTGCTGGATGGCATTTGCGTCGGGCATCATGGCCAAACTGGCGAAGACGCTGAACGAAAACTGGCAGGATTACCAAGCCACTTACGAATTTCTAAAAGATAATCGCCTGTTGGACGAGCTTCATTGGTCCGAGAAAGAGGAGACCTATGCAGATTACGGTCTCCACACGCAGGGCGTCAAACTTCACAAACCCAAACCTGGCGAAAAACCTGCACCAGAGGGGTTTGAAAAGATTCGAATTGTAACGAAAGAGCCTCAGTACCAGTTTGTGAACTCATTCGGTTATGTGAGTCTTTTCCCGTTCTTGCTCAAACTGGTTGACCCAGCTTCTCCCAAACTTTTCAAAATATTATCCGACCTAAAAAATCCAGGCCTTCTCTGGTCAGACTATGGGTTACGTTCGCTAGCGAAAAATGCTCCGCTCTATAATCGGAGAAACACGGAGCACGATCCGCCATATTGGAGAGGGGCAATTTGGATGAACATTAACTATCTAAGTCTATCTGCATTGTATCACTATGCAAACACTCCGGGACCATATCAAAACACTGCTCAGGAAATCTATACAGACTTGAGAAAAAATTTAATAAATAATTTAGTATTACAGTATGAAAAGACGGGTTATATATGGGAGCAGTACAATGATAAAACTGGGGAGGGTAAAAGAAGCCATCCCTTCACAGGGTGGTCAGCTCTTATTGTTTTAATAATGTCTGAAAAATATTAAAAAATTAACAATCCCTCCATTGCATAATTATAAATTCTATGATCAAATATAGATACACAAAATCTGTTTTGAAGATGTACATAATTTTTTGTTTTAATACTGATACAGATTTGTAAATATATAGTGTGTACATGTACCATCTATTATTCTGGATTTTTATTTCTTTCCTTTAAAAAATTTGGTCAATTTCTGACCATCTCGTTTACAAATCTCTTCTATTTCAATTGTTTTCAGTCTGTATTTCTTTTTCTCCACAACACAGAATTGACAACATTTCAGGATTTTACTCCTGAAGCATACAATGAAACCGGTTTTAAACAACCACCTTGGGGAAACAGAAAATAAATGTAACACATCTAAATGATAAAAATATATATATAGAAAATAAATGGTCTCTAAAGGCAGGTGGACTTCTAACACATTGGTGGGGGGGGGGAGGGGGTCTTGTGGTCTTTTAACATGTTTAAGACAGGTGGTCACTAGAGCAGATTTGACTGCAGTAAAAACAAGCGCCCAAGGAGCTTCAATATACGCCTGTATATCTGGAATTACATTGGTCCAAATTTCAAGGTTGTTTAATAGCCAGGCCTTGATTCTAATTGGTAGCTAGCAATCCAGAGAAAGGTCTACAATTTTGTGCTTCTGAGAATGTAAAATATATCACATCTTATATTGAATGATAAACTAAATGGGCTTAACTCTTGGTAACTAGTTGACCTGGAGCCGAGAGCTCACATATCTCACACTGAAATCGACAATAGTCCAACACCAGAAAATAGTAGTTTTCCTGCAAATGGATTCCTTTCAGCCGAGAGAATTTTTCATGAAGGAAGAAGAAACCTTTGTTATTGAGTTAGCTGTTTCAAGCATGGGAGACACCTCCACAGGACAAATGCCATAAACATGTAGGGGAGAGGGACTGTGACCTTGACCTTTGACAAATTGATCTCAAGATGTATGGCTCCTCTTTGCCATGCGAGTAAGTTATACTCAAAGTTTGGTACCAATCATACCTTGAAACTAAAGATATCACATGGACAACTTGTGTTAATGGATGAATGGACAGAACGCAACATCGCATTACACGACCTTGTCTTCGAAGGCATATGAAAATGTGACTTTTAATGATTTCTTGATTTTGGGGGTAACAGTGACCTTGACCTTTGGCCCATATTTTGGTATGTAACACATGTCCCTCGAATGTATCTACTGGCAGAAAAAAAGAAGTTATTTTTGATGATTTCCTGATTTCGGGGTCACAGTGGCCTTGACCTTTGACCTGACCTAAATTTTGGTACACGACACATCATCTTCCCTCAATGTATCAATGTACTTAAACAATCCAGATTTTTATGAATTTCATATTTTTGGAGGTCACAGTGACCTTGACGTTCGGCCTTGACCTACATTTTGGTAGGTGACATATCATGTTCCCCTAATGTATCATTAGGGATACATTTTTATAATGTAACATTAGAGATGCTTTTTCAGTCACACTGACCTTTGACCTCGACCTACATTTGGTATGCAGTACATCGTCCCCCCTAGGGCATTCACTCACCAAAAATTAGAACTGTAGATAGAAAACTGTCAATGATTTCCTGATTTTAGGCAAGTGACCTTTGACTTCTGACCTCTACCTCAACTTTTGATATGCGACACATCGTCTCCACCTAGCATATCCACTCACAAAAAATTGCAACTGCGGATAGAAAACGTTCACAGATATAGACCGAACACGAACACTTCAGCGATTTCCTGTTTTTTAGGCCAGTGACCTTTGGCCTCTGACCTTCATTTTGGTATGTGACACGTGTGATGGACAGAAACCGCCATCACATAATACGCCCGCCTTTTGGTAAAAACTCCTGGAAGGGAGAGTATGGACCATGGGAGGGTATGCATTCTGTGTTTATCCTTCCTGTTATGCAACCACCTCGCTGGGGGTCTAATAACACCCCAGCCACCAGTAAGATTTTTGGACCGGATTCGGGGCCTTCGCGCACATCGCCGGAAGTGACATGATATATAGTAAAATAGATGTTTACCGAACATTTCGATTACTTTTCAAGTCTGCATAATACCTCTGTTGACCTAGCGTTAAAAAGAATTATTTGGAGATAATTTTCCGTGTTTATCTGGACAGAGCATATGAAAAGTAGTTCGCTCATGTGCAACACTAAAGGAGTTGTTCGGCCGGATTCAAACTGAACCGTGCGTTGGTTGGTTTCCCCAATACGTCATAGCAACGTAGTAAAGGTCAACTTCCGCTATTGGTGGCAGGGATGGTAATGGAGCATGCGCTGTGGGGAGGTTGCCTGTTATGTAGTCTGAACATGAATACTGAGGGTGGCCACAAAAGAAAGGTCAGACCTTCAAAAACGGAGTTTATTTTCACGAAATTCAGATGTGGTGGAATGGTGGAAAAAGCTCATATAGGCATAGTGAAAAATAAACTGGAATTGTCCGGGTGTAATCCTGAACTCTCATAATTTGAATTAGGTAAATCTGCCTTGGCAAATATATTCTGGTATCAAAATAACCCACATTTAACACCATGTTAAAAACTGCTGAAGATAATTGTTTTTGCCACCATTTATCTCAGCAATAGCTGAATGACTGATGGTTACTTGTGAGGACTGAACGATTGTCCTGTTCATCCCAGTCTGAGAGGAAGCTGTAATCCCTGATCCATTTAGATTCATACTCTTCTTCATATACCTTCTACTCATGAAGTGTCTGTATGGTCAGTGTCGCTTGTAAACTGATTAATAAAATTACATGGCAGTTCAAGGGTGGATCCAGTGAAAATTCATAGAGGGGATTGACTATCAAATTCCAACAGGTGAGGGTCCAGGGGCTGCCTAGTCTCAGGAACATAATGTATGTGGATTTATGGTTCTATTTTTCACCTTTTTTTTTTTGCAGAAGCCCACATCGTCCTCCCTTCCCCCGACACCCCTCGTAGATCCGCCCTTGCAGGTCTAAGTAATATTTGCCCACAGTGGCGAGTTTGACATTGAGAACATAACTGTTGCACTGGATAGACCTTGTTTCAAAACTCTCACTATTATATACATTGGCCAATAAGTACAAGTCCCATTGAATTCCGAGCCAGGCTGTTTCAATCGTTCTCCATAACCATGATTACCCGAGCCTGTCGCACCTGTAGATGGACTCACTGGACGAGTCACTGGTTGTGAGTTTATTTTAGTAGATCTGCCTTTCACATACCCGGTCTTCTGGATGAACAATACAAATATTTATTTTGCAAATTCTGAGTTCGGAACAAAATCAGTCGTTAGAAGCATGGTAAGGCTTATTAATAATAATAATGATCTTTCTTTACCCTCGACTGGGCCGAGCACATTCATACACAGATACATATCTCGCAATCATACATCTGGTTTTTCGATGTGGGAGGAAAGCCGGAGTACCTGGAGAGAAACCCACGAGCACGGTCGCCTGGGACCAGAAACCCAATCTCGCATACGACCAAGTCAACGCCAGCGGAATCGAACCCGGGCCGCATGGGTGAGAGTCCTAGATGTTAACCACTGGACTAGCCGTGCCCCCCAATAAAGGTTGGTTGGTTGGTTGTTTGAATTTTAACGTCGCACCTAACCTTATTGGTCACACGGCGACGATGACCCAAACAAACATACCCCAACAAAACCCCAACCCCAACAAAAACCTAATCAAAACTACAAATAACTTTGAATTTCGAATTTTGAAAATTAGGCTCTACAGACACTGATCACAATGGATCCTCAGAGAGCCCCCCAATAAAGGTAATAAAATGGTTCTTGGGGGGGGAGGGGGTAATTTTTTCCAAAAAATGAGGCAGGCGGGCTTTTTTTTTTTTTTTAACAAAGATGTATCACAAAGGGACAATACATGTCAGAAAGCTGAAATTGTACATTGTACATAAATCTCATTACAATTGTGTTCTGTCCCTATTCCAGTATGCTGCCATATAAATGAGAAGACACTAGCTGATTGATACATGTTTTACAGAGGTTGCAGTCAATGATTAAAACAGAGCAAATGTTTATTCCAATTGCAATCAGCTGGTGTCTTCTCATTTATATGGCTCTGTTTTAATCATTCACTGCAATCTCTGTAAAACATGTATCATATATTTGTCAAATTATTATTATTCTGTTCTTATGACTGAATTTCTCGTTTGCAATATGCATTTGGAATTTGAATAGAACATTACCAGTCGAGGCACAAGACTTGTCAGTTTATCTTACTTTGCTTAAAAGAGGTGCAATACCTGAAAGATTGTCTTTTTACTACTGATTTTGTCTTTTAATATTTCTATTTATAAGATAATCACTTGTTATCCATTATAAGCTTCTGCAGACCATTTCATGGACTCTTTTAAATGAGACAAACATCGGATGCAATTGTTCCGAGAAGCTGGCATTGAACCAAAAACACTCTGAATCATGTTAGGTTAATTATTCAGTGAAATGTTTAATTCTCTTAACTATCTAAGATTTACCAGGTTAATTATTCAGTGAAATGTTTAATTCTCTTAACTATCTAAGATTTACCGTTTTGTCATCTACATGTATCCTATCCTCTTCCTGTTGAATTCTAAGCAGGTAAGATATACGTTTCACTTTTCAAGTCTTTGGTCATGTTGGTACGACTCGACCCGGGATCGAAACCTGGGACATGCCTCTTGCTAGGCGAGCGCTTTATCGCAAGTCCATCTCAATTCGTTACTGGTTTATCCACAACTGACTGTTCTTCAAAGAGATAAAATCAATACCCATGAACATGGAAGTAGAACAACGTTCATGAAATCAGGAAAAACTAAACAAATTTGTCACTCTTACACTATTGAAATCCTGATCCACTGTCCATTAGTCTGTGACTTTATAATCCTATGGCATGTAGGGAGCTCAGCCTTTCAGGTTATAACCATGCTCGCGAGTCAGTGTATCGATCGATCTCTTAGGATCGATACACTGACTTGGTTAGTTACCCATATTCAGGTTCAGGATCTAAATAGATCAATCATGTCAAGGGGTTTCCTGTCAACCCAATCAGTGAACGCACTAAGCTAGTTGATTAGGCCAAGCCGCTGCGAAGTACGAGATGTGACAGGTTTGAATTTCATCACGGGCCAAACTGCTTTGATGTCAAGCTGAAATCGACATCGAAAGTCAAAGCAAAAACCACAGGCTGGAGATACCGACATGCTAATTCAAAACAAGCACGAGAATCAAATATACAAAATTGTATAATGAGGCATCGACTTATGAACTCATTCGAATCACCAAAAATGTCCAGGTAAACCCTCTGTGAGGATTTACCTCGACTTGTGAAGATGGGTTATAACCAGATGGCCATCCATAAAACAGTCTGTTTGAGGTTACTCTATCTACCCGAAATATTTAGCAGCTTAACTCACATAATGTTTAACCTCGAACAAAAATACTATGGATGGCCTTACTGATATGCAATACATAAAATCAACCACTCGCCACCCAAATACATATTAACAAACAAAAATGACTCATTAATTTGTTGGAGAGGATATTCACATTTAATTTGTTTCTTTTTGTTCTATTATACATCAGTTCATAGAGCAGAAGCTAAATACAGTTAACATCAGGCACCACATTGCTTATTATTCAACCATTGAAATAGATATTTGGTAAACAGATGACGGAGTATGCGGAATTACGTATGCGAGGAGAGTGGCAACATCGGCATTTCTTCCCCTGTACATAGGTTACACATATTTGGCATAGAAGGGGCAGGAGAGAGATTGTTTTTCACACACCCAATACTTGAATACCCTCTTGCACATTTCTCACATGACCATTATGTGCAAGTAATTTCTCAGCACACATGGCATTATGGTGTACATTGAGTAATTCAGTAATGCAGCATCTTTTTTTATAAACCGCCTCTTTTATAAACATCGTGCCGTAGACAAATATCTACATAAGTATTCCCTTTTACATCAATTTTAAAGTCATTATCCATAACTTGGATAATATGTTTTTTCTGACAAAGGGATCTGTCCATCAGCGCGCAGAGATCATGGTTATTGACAATGGAACAATTTAAGCATTTTTCATCAAGATTCATCAATTTGGTAATTCAATCACAACAAACAATGAAGGATGATAGATAATAAGGCCTTGATGCACAAATAAGCCGAATAGTTCCATAATTTCTAAAAATATCAGTTTTATACAGAATTTAATAGCTACTTGTAACATTTCATTAATTCAGTAAATAACAGTGGTCGTGCTTCACTGAAACCGTGTTCTAAAATAAAGAACAAGTGTGTTAGTCAACATTTGCAAAGAATTGAACTGCATGTGGATGTTTTTGTGAGAGAATGTGTTTTTAAATGACTGATTCATGGAAATATTAAAAGTTCTTACCCAAACAACTTTTTACATCTATGAATAAGAATCAAAGCGATATACCTTTACAATATTCTTTTCCCATGGACGATGAAGAAAAGATTTTGCTGTTACCTTAAAAATGATGCCAAAATATAGCAGCGGAAAGCAAAAACGAGATAAATGTCCCAGATCAAAATATTAAACTTTCAGTGTGAGTAAACTGAAAATACGATGGGGAAGAAAATATACAAAAAAATATAAACTTTGAAAATTGAAGTTTACAAATAATATCAGTCCGTTCAGTTTATCCCACACGTAAATTTGCTTCCTGAAATGGTGTTAATCTATGCAAATGATGTACATTGCACATCATACTATTTTCTATTACGGCAACTCTAATAATTCAATAACCCTAAAGAAAATCAATCGCCCCAAATTTTCTAGATAAAATTCAATCACTCATTGCAATAAATTTGAAAATCCTTTACAATCGTTACAAAATTAACAAAGAAATAATGGACTACCTGCATGATTTTGTCAACTTTCTGTTCTAAAAAATTTGAAGATCCCATAATTCTATGCAGGGAAGTTTCACTTTCTGTGATTGAATTATTAGAGGATTTATCTTGGATATGAACTATGGATCTAATCCATTCCATTGACAGTGAATTAATACAAGTAACAATAACATTTCACCTCCAGAGAAGTGAAAGTGAAAGTTTTAACATTCAGCACAGACTATATTGGGCTGAATTAAGGTGGCTCCCTGGTTTCGGTACAAATTCATGTTATTTTTTAAATATTTTTTGTATAGCTCCCGAAGATCATCCTATATCAGAAATTAATATAAAAAATGGGGCATAGCGTACTACTTTTTTTTCTAATTTTCAGCTTGAATAACGTGTGCCTGTGGCAAGTTGGTACAATGTGAACAATATGTAAAACACCCAACACTTGAGATATACTTGCTTTTAGAATATTCAAGTCATGTCAATTTTCTCATGTTAATTTTATACATTCCTTGGAACATGTAGTTTTTGAATAAGTCAATTTAAATGTAGGTCACCATCCAAAAAGGGGCATGAATAGAGCTCTGACGCCACCTGTACCCACACTTTTTCCCCGCCATTTTTCATGAAGTGCCAACAATGCAACGTCCTGACATCGACAAATGACATGCCAACAAAGAGTTTGCCATTCGACGTCATGACGTCACAAGGGAAAATGTATCAATTGCTTACTAAAACGAGTCACTGAAACGTAAACGCTGCCTGTCAAAGTATCTCATTCCAGCCATTCACTCACAAGATTACGATTACAAGGGAGGTAATCATGATGCGCAAAGAGCTGTGCAGAACACTCATTCTTGTAACCAGGGAGCCACCTTAATAAATCAATCTGATTATCTTTTCTTTTTTTTTTATTCTGCAAAATTTGGTCAAAATAATGTTTCCGAAGATCGTCCCAACATGCCCAAAGGGTTGTTTTATGTTCTTATTTGCAGGAAATAGTGATGATGGCCGACTACTCAAGTAACTCTAAGAACATATTATTTCATGTAAATTGTATTACACTGCGTCTGTTTGCCAGACTGATGGATTTGGTTTGTGAAAGAAAACCAAAATTTTAAGAAACTTCCCTCTCTCATCTTTTTTTTTGTAAAATTGCCTATGAAGCCAGGGATTATTTTTATTCAGTTGTATCTTCATCACGTTTGTTTAATACAAATGTTGAAAAGATAATATGGAGTGATCATGGTGATTTTAACTTCTCTCAAGGTGTTAAATGTTATAGTCACATGTATTAATTACCATTTCAAGATCCTTTCAAAATTTCTTAACATCTGTACAACGCTGTGGAGCATCAACTGGAAAGGTCTAGACCACATGGTTTCTCACATGCTGGCACTGCAAGGTTTTAGGCACTCTACCGATACTATATACATGTATGCTATAGTAAATGCAGAGTTCTCTATACCAATACAACATTGTTAGTCTTGTATTGTTTCACTACGTTCACCTGTTACTGACATCTATGTTTTAACATGTGTAACTCAACAAATTCACTGCATCAACCCCTAAAGTTTCTACTTCAAAGATGGTTAAATTAGCCATTCTTATTATGTGAAGTTCTATTTTTAGACATTCATATTACTGAAAGGTCTATAATCCAGACTCATTGTAGTACACTACCATTCTCCTTCGGCGCTTACATGAAAGATGGACATTTAAGCTTGCCAAGCTGTACTCATATACCAAAGTAATATCAAAGGATTTAATCATGTAAAATCCAGAATTTTATCAACCCATGAAATTAGCCAGCGATATTCACGTAACTTTACAAGTTGATTAATGGAGACCGCAACTCTGGTGGCATGCTCCTGGACCTACATCTATATATCCGATTTCTGTGCCTATATTTCCAGCAAAGTGATGAGCGAGTCTGACATGCAAATAATGTACATGCATGTCGGCTGAACTTCACAGTAGATGGCGTTGGCGCTCCTGAGAGAATGAATACCATTCTTGACAAACCAAAATGAGACAGGGCTTTCTTTGTTAAACCCTTGCAACTGTGTACAACTTGAAATATATATGTACAGTCATATAACAAGGTCAGGATCACGAAGTGAACAGGTAAGCAGTGTGTCCGGACAGTCCAGTACGACAACAAAGTTAATTGGGGGTGAATGTGATCAATTTCAAAGCCTTGAAGCAGCTTGTTAGGAATGCAGAAAATATTTATAGATGCATTTTTTTTTTCTGAGGTGCTTGTATGTACTCAATAGTGTCGGGCAGTGGTAGCTTGCCAAAAAATAGTAAAGTTAATCCCAAGGATTGTCACGATTGCACACAATATCTACCCAAAGAAGACCAATGAAATTTCTAGTATTGAACGATTGTATGCGTGTACATGTATGGCTATAGAAACAAACCTGGCAGGACAGGAAGAAAACAGTCAAATGAAACTAAAATACTCATTTGGTAATGTGGGATGCATATGGAGGAATCACGTCCATGCGGTTGGCTCTGACGAAACCATGTGGCAATGAAAAGCGAAAGAGATGAAATGAACACATGACAAAAATAGACAAGCACCGGCATGCAAATAACGAGAAAACACTGGCATAGCGCCAATAAATATGCTATACACATTGTACAAGTACACGATTCTTATGCAAATCAGGGGAATCCCCACACCCAAACCATCTTGAAGACTTTTGTTCTCAGTCCCATTTCAGAGGTTAATTATTCCAATTTTTGGGAAAATTTGGAATTCCTGGATAATGTCACCATCCTGAATCATGTCCAATCTGGCAGAGAACTTTGCGAGTTCGTCATCGAAGGTAAGCATGGACCACACCTGTGTGATTGATCACTTGGCCATCAGCGACTCGGCTAAAACGTCTTCCTGTGCACTGCTTTAACACCATCCTCGTCAAACTCACGTTTGGAGATCCACATTTTCTTAAACGTGTCCAATGAAGCCAAGATAGAGCCACTGAAATTAGACCCAGTGTATAACATTCATTATGCTGGTTAATGCTATCAGAAAAATCGACCATAGAGGTCCACGTCCCCCGCCAGCAGCACCAGTTATGGTGGATTGCATCCACCAGAACTGGTGCTGCTGCTGCGGGGGACGTGCATCCACCATAACTGGTGCTGCTGCTGCGGGGGACGTGGACCTCTATGGTCGAGTTTTTTTTGGGTCGATAATAATCTATATCATTGAATAGGGGTATGATTTTGGAAATGGTGCAAAGATACAACTGTTGAAATCCAAGATGCGTAATGGCGGCCATATTGGATTATGCAGGTAACTGAAAAGCAATCCCAACCATCCTCTCACCGATGTCAAGAAACTCTCCAAGTCTGAAGTCGATCGGTTCAATAGTTCTCGAGTTATTGGTCGGACAAGAAATGTGAAAAGAGACAAAGTTCTGCTGAAATCCAAGATGGCTGATTGCGGCCATCTTGGATCACGCAGGTAAATGAAAAGCAATCCCAACTGTTCTCTCACCAATGTCAAGGCACTATCCAAGTTTTAAGTCGATCGGTTCAAAAGTTATTGAGTTATTGATTGGACAAGAAATGTGTGAAGATCCAACTGCTGAGATCCAAGAAGGCTGATTGCGGCCATCTTGGATTACGCAGGTAACTGAAAAGCAACCCCAATGTCCTCTCGTCAATGTCAATAAACTCTCCAAGTTTGAAGTCAATTGGTTCAATAGTTCTCGAGTTATTGGTCGGACAAGAAATGTGTAAATATGCAACTGCTGAATCCAAGATGACGGATGGCAGCCATCTTGGATTACACAGGTAACTGAAAAGCAATCCCAACTGTCCTCCCACCGAAATCAATGACACTGCAAGTTTGAAGACGATTGGTTCAATGGTTCTCGAGTTATTGGTCAGACAAAACATGTGTAAAGATGGCTGATGGTGGCCATTTTGGATTACACAGGTAAAGGAAAAGCAATCCCAACTGTTCTCTCACCGATGTCAAGGCACTCTCCAAGTTTGAAGTCGATCAGTTCAAAAGTTACCGAGTTATTGGTCGGACAAGAAATGTGTGAAGATCCAACTGCTGACAATCCAAGATGGTTGATGACGGCCATCTTGGATTACACAGATAACAGAAAAGTAATCCCAACCGTCCTCTAACTGATGTCAAGACAACCTCCAAGTTTGAAGTCGATCAGTTGAATAGTTCCCGAGTTATTGGTCGGACAAGAAATATGCAAAGATACAACTGCTGAAATCCAAGATGGCTGATTGTGGCCATCTTGGATTATGCAGGTAACCGAAAAAAAAGCAATCCCAACCGTCCTCTCACCGATGTCAAGACAACCGCCAAGTTTGAAGTCGATCGGTTGAATAGTTCTCGAGTTATTGGTCGAACAAGAAATGTGCAAAGATACAACTGCTGAAATCCAAGATGGCTGATTGTGGCCAGCTTGGATTATCCAGGTAACCGGGAAAAAAAGCAATCCCAAACGTCCTCGCACCGATGTCAAGTCACTCTGCAAGTTTGAAGTCGATCGGCTCCACGGTTCTCGAGTTATTGCTCGGACAAGAAATTTGTGAAGATCCAACTGCTGACAATCCAAGATGGGTAATGACGGCCATCTTGGATTACACAGATAAATGAAAAGTAATCCCAACCGTCCTCTCACCGATGTCAAGACAATCTCAGTCAGTTGAATAGTTCTCGACTTACTGGTCGGACAAAAAAAGTGCAAAGATACAACTGCTGAAATGCAAGATGCGTAATGGCGGCCATATTGGATTATGCAGGTAACTGAAAAGCAATCCCAACCATCCTCTCACCAATGTCAAGACACTCTCCAAGTCTGAAGTCGATCGGTTCAATAGTTCTCGAGTTATTGGTCAGACAAAACATGTGTAAAGATGGCTGATGGTGGCCATTTTGGATTACACAGGTAGAGGAAAAGCAATCCCAACTGTTCTCTCACCGATGTCAAGGCACTCTCCAAGTTTGAAGTCGATCAGTTCAAAAGTTACCGAATTATTGGTCGGACAAGAAATGTGTGAAGATCCAACTGCTGACAATCCAAGATGGTTGATGACGGCCATCTTGGATTACACAGATAACAGAAAAGCAATCCCAACCGTCCTCTCACCGATGTCAAGACAACCTCCAAGTTTGAAGTCGATCGGTTGAATAGTTCTCGAGTTATTGGTCGAACAAGAAATGTGCAAAGATACAACTGCTGAAATCCAAGATGGCTGATTGTGGCCAGCTTGGATTATCCAGGTAACCGGGAAAAAAAGCAATCCCAACCGTCCTCTCACTGATGTCAAGTCACTCTGCAAGTTTGATGTCGATCGGCTCCACGGTTCTCGAGTTATTGATCGGACAAGAAATGTGTAATGGAATTACAGATGCCCGGTGTTTCTAAGTCCCCACCATTTCTCCTCCCCACCCCCCCCCCGCCCACTAATGTGGTGGGGGACAGAAAAGCAATTCGTTAATGAAATGGTTATACATGTTATATTAGGGTAACAGTATCCCCATCGGATTTGACCATGATTAATGTGGATTCTTATCAGGTCTTTGTGTAGTGATTGTATTGAATGAGTGAGTGAGTGAATATGATTTAATGTCACTTTCAGCAATCTTTCCGTGATGTTGGGTCCCATTTCGTTTCACACCCGGGATCTTCATGTGTGCCGCAGTTAGTCACGTCTTACGACAAGCTGTCTGAGGAGCTGACACCCCCAGTCAATCCCCGGAGCCCCACAGTGTGTATTGAATCTGATAAAGGAAGCTTTAATAGCATGCTTTCCAGTTTATTATCACACCCATTTCAAGCACAAATTGCAGATCTTACCCTATCCATGTGGAATAAAGCCTTTCTTGAGGTGCTGATATCTGGAAATAATAAAAGTACAAATTTTTCTCAATACCATAGATCTATCTGTGGATGACACATTAAATAGCGAGGACTGTCCCCCTCCCCCCCCCCCAACCAAAATGACACAAAACTTCATTTCAAAATGTGCCGTATGAGTGGGTTATTGATTGGCAGTCATGCATCTGTTCATCCCTATCACCATATTAGGAGAAATGACATTAACTGCTGAGAGAATATGTCGCCCTACACACAGTCATTGAGTATGTTATGTTTGGCTCATCTCTAGTTTGTAGATGGAATTTACACCTCAGATTTTGAATGCTTTTGGTGGTCTGATCTATCAAGGTTAATTCAAGGTGTGAATGGAGAAGTTGACTTGTGTATGAAGATGAGATTCATCACGATATTATCCACCTTTCAAATATCATCTTCAAACGGTATCAAAGTCAATCATCAGGTGATGTTCATTCATTCGGTGTTAGTTTGAAAAGCGATGTACCAATAAGTGTAACACTGTCCAGTTTATATCAGCATACATGCATACTCAGTTAAGTAGGCACATGTATTTCTTTTTGTGGGAACTTACCCTAATTTTAATATCTTTTGGCGCTAATTTCTTCATTTCACTAATTAGTCTATCTCCGAAACCTGAAAAGAGAAAGAAATCCTATCCAATCAAGTCCGACCGAAATCCATCTCAATACATCCATGACTGAAATACAATTTACCAGATCTAGTTCATACAAACAACCAAGACTGGTCAAAATAATGAAAATGGTTAAGGTCTACAGTAAATGCCCTAATAATTTAATCACCCCATTAAAATTCAATCACCCCCAATATTGTTGACAAAATTCAATCAGCTGTTCTAATAAATTTGATCACCCTCTAAAATCAAGAAATAACAAAGGAAAACAAACTATCTACATGATCTTGAACCAGATAATCAACTTTCAGTTCAAATAAATTTGATCACCCCCTGATTTTCTGGTGGGAAATTTCACTTCCTGTGATTGAATTATTAGTGGATTTACTGTATACTCGACTAGTAATTTGATCACAGGAAGTGCAGAATTAAAAGCTGATATCTGATGAAAATTCTCCAATTTGATAACACAGAATAATGTCAGTCATTCTCTTTTTCTGTCGCTCGAATGTAGAAACTGTTGCCAACCAGCATCTGTAAAATTTGAATGAGTCAATCAAATAGTCTCTTTCTCCAAGATATACAAGGATGCAGTGCACAACATTGCAGGGTCCCATTATCTGGTTTCTGAAAGGGGGTCTTTCCAAAACAATTAATTTATCAAGTTTATGTTTCAAAGGATACTCACCTTTAAATAATGTAGACCCCCCAGAAAGCACTATGTTTGAGAATAATGTTCGCCTGAGGTCTATGTCTGATTTCTGGATTGAGTATGATAGGACATCGTGGATTCCTTCACATTCCTCTCCAATCAGTTCTGGCCTAAATAACAACTCAGGTGCCCTATAGCGTGCTGGCCCCAGCTGAAAATTGAAGTGAATTAGTCATAATTTCTTATGATATTATTAGGTTGCTAGTTGTTTACAAAATAATCAGTATTTCCCGTAAACTTTAATTTTCAGCCTGGCTGATTATGGAAAATTTAAATGATAGAAGCAGGCTATCAATCATTGCCAGTATCATTAAAAACATGTATATTAATATTCCATGTGAAGAAAACAAACAATGAATTTGATGTCAGATGCAACTTGACTGGATGTAGTTATATGGTCAAAGGGAGATAACCCCCGAACATGCAAGCCAAGACCATGCAAACAAGACATGATCTTTGAACATTTCCATTTTGCACACAAAAATGAATCATTTTCTGTCATTTCCTTCACATGACAGTAGTGTAATAATTTTGTTTTGTTCTGCTTGTAGACTTCTGCTTAAGCCCAATGCACACAGCGAACATTTTGTTGCATTACATGTAGAACACATTCATTCATGTTTTTACCGGTTTTTGTTCTTGTTCCCCGCACACCGCGAACATTTCATCTCGGAACAAACCATCAGGGCTACAACTAGATGTAGCCTCCTTTGTCACATGGGCGCAGGTTGCCAGTTCACTGCTTAATCGTTGGAAAATGTCTCAAGAAATGTTCGCAGTCACCACACACTGACAACAAAAACTTGTTCCAGGGCAAAACATATTGGCAATATCAAACAAGTTTGATTTCACATACAATTGTTCCGAACAGATGTTTATATTGTATTTGGGCCCCACACACAGCAGAAAAAGAAAACAGCTCGGAACACTGCTTGTGTTCTGATACAGCGAAATGTTCACTGTGTGCACTGGGCTTGACTATTTGTGTTCTGATACAACAAAATGTTCGCTGTGTGCATTGGGCTTTATCAAGTAGTTCTTTTCTTTTATATTGTACTGGTAGAGTTGCTGTTCATGTACCCCAGAATAAATCCGAGTTGGGGCCTGTCCCTGAGAGAGCGTTTGTAGATGTTTTACCTCTTCTCAACAACTTTTCTAAATACAAAAAGCCAGTTGGGGGATGGGACTCTGGGAGAAATGGTGTTTAAACAAAGGCAGTGATTCCCAACAAATGACTTAGTGTTGTGTGATGTCAACACTTCATACCCCAGTGTTTGGATGCGAATGCTCATCCGCATGTGAGAAACTCGACCCTGGAATTTCTGAGGTTCCCAAATGGGGGCAAAGTTTTAATTGTAATGCCCGGTAATCTTACCTCAAGTGTACTGCCATCGGGGAGAGTGTATTGCGCCTTTTCTGTCTCCATACTTTCTTCTTTCAAAGGGTTTATAGACAGGTAACAGGCTTTCTGCAACAGAATCATGGCATGGAAATTTAAGCAAACCAGTTAACAAGACTGTATTTCTCTGTTTGATTTCAGACTATTTTAATACCTGTTTTCATAAATTTGATCACCCCTGATTTTCTGGTGGGAAATTTCAATATTTTTTGTGGGCAAATGGAGGATCTGTACATGTACTTATACTGGCCATTTTACTCCCATAAATTTGTTGAAAAGAAACAATGATCAGTGCTATGCATAGAACAAAAATTATTTTTTATGCTAATAATTTTGGTGGGTGATCAAATTTATTGGAATGAGTGATCAAATTTTGTCCACAAAATTAGAGGCGATTGAATTTTAATAGGGAATTGAATTATTAGATGACTTACCATCCTTGATTAAGAAAGGAATAAAGTGAATGTACAACAAATATGTTGAAAAATTGATCTATGTCTAACACAACAATATTCTTAGTGGTCATTCTGTGTAATATTCCCAGCAAAAATGGAAATCCCATGGATAACAAAATTAAATCATCCCCAATTTTGGAACAAAATTCAATCAGCAGTTCTAATAAATTTCATTCCCCTCTAAAATCATTGAAATAACGAAGAATGACTTGATCCATTTTGTCAAACTTCCTGTTCTAATAAATCTGATCACCCCAGAATTTATGGTGGGAAATTTCACTTCCTGTGATTGAATTATTAGAGGGATTACCATATGTATTTCAGCAGGTTAGCATGGTTAGGGAAGAATGTCTCTCTTAAATGAAGATCGTTTTTCAAATTGAATAACTTTGACAGACTTAACTTTAACTTTTAACTTTCATGGAGGTGAATAGCTGCAGTTTAAACATTTCTAAGATCAAGCCCATGGAGTCGTCAACTGACCTCTTTTATTGTGCGGACAATTTCAAACTCTGCCGATGTGTGGAAGCTGTGTCCCTCCTTCCTCAGCAGGAGTCTTAAGTACCGTGACACATCTCTGCCGGCTATGTCCGTCCTCATGATACTGTGAGGCATGGCGAACCCCTCATATATCGGTACTGCATGAGTCACACCGTCCCCGGAGTCTAGAACTACACCAGTTGTTCGACCAGTAGCATACCTGCATTGAAACATGGTGAGCAGTGAAAATTTGAGGAAGACAAAATAGAAATGTCATCATTCTAACATCATTGCACCAATATTTTAAACATATATTTGTTCATGTTGGGGTTCATTTTAATTGAAGTGAGAAGTCTTTTTTTAAATATACAGAGGCCTACATGTACATGTATATGGAGAAAAACTCGGAATCAGGATCATGGCGTTTATAGCTGGCACCAGGCGCGGCACAACCATGGAAATGAGATGATGGAGTAGATGATTTGGCCATTGTGGACACATGACTCATCCATCACAGAAGTAATAGAGAACATTGATAATTATATAAAAGCCAAGGCTATTTAAAAACCACAATAAATATGTCCTCTACTCACAAACTAAGTACAGCCTGCATGGAAATGAATAATGCTGGGACGTTGAACGTCTCAAAAAATATTTCCGCCGCTTTCTCTCGATTTCTCCGTGGATTTAATGGAGCTTCTGTCAGTAGAACAGGATGCTTGAAACAGAAGAATGGAGAGGACAGAAGTGAAATAAATTTGAATATGATAAATTATGGTAGTTTTTGGAATGGAGCACAACTCTGTGTATATTATGCATTTGTATTGTCAGGTCATACATACATGCACCTGATATACCGGATATACAATAAGCTGGCATTGAGAGTCCTTAGCTCCAACACAAAATGTACGACAATTTCTCTAATAATAGTCACATCGGACTTTTCATAAAACCAATTCGGAATGCTGATATTTCTCCCTAAAGAGTCCCAGAGTCTTTTGAACATGTTGAATGAACTATGATAGAGACATCAAACATAATACACGGTAATAAATAGATCACAACGATCACGGTGAAGCAGGCCGCCATTTTGGATTTTCCGTGAAAATCAGCATAACATATAATTCGAACACAAGCGTTTTTCTGGAATTAGCTCGACAAATAATTCGAAAGTAACCACTTTTTGGAGTTGTGACTTTCATCACTGCATCGCGAATTATTAGGGGAATTACCGTAAACAACGTTCCAATGGCAGCTTTGATGTCACAATGCTGTCAAGATATTTTAAGGTCTATTTTTTCTCTCACAAAATTACTTAATCATAGAAGATTGTTACTCTACATGAAAAAAAAATAAGCTTTAGGACAAGAAAAGTGCACTTTTTCTTGTCAAGAACAAGAGCCTTCAATATATGCTCATGTACACATTTGACTGCAGAAACTAAAACTAGCTAGGATCCTTCATGATATATCGTAATAATCACCAGTTGCATACGTACTGTAGTGTGAATTTGAAGATGCTAGCCATCTCTCAAGACATTGCAATAACTAGGATTTGACCTTGATAAAATAGGTCAAGGTCTGTCAAATTGGAACGGTTTCTAGTCAATCATCAGTTGCATATGTTGCATGAACCAGCTTACCTAGATCCTTCCAAAGATATATTATAGAATTCCACCTTGATCAAATAGGACAACCAGCCAGTACAGTTGGGCCAAAAATGGCAGTGGAGTAGAAATAATAGGCTTCTTCTCCACCATCACATTCCACATCTCTTAGCCATGTTAACGGTACTAATATAGCATGAACATAACAATTTTCACTGATTTACTGTTTTCGGCCAGTGACCTTGAGAATTGACCTTTTGACCTCAAAATGAAAACATTTTCTCTGTGCCCTATGGGTAATGTTTAACCAAAGTTTAGTACCAATCCAAGACCTGGAACTTGAGATATCAGCAGAGAACAAAGGTTAACCGACTGACGAAAATCGTGATCTTAACATATGAGACGGGCGTATAAAAGCAAAACCCCATCATGGTCATGAGGCATGCCATCTTGAATTCAACTATGCCATGATGTGTTTTACTGAGAGTTCTACCTGTTTGTAACATGTGACATTCATACTATGGAGCAGTTTTATTTCACAGGCTCTGTACATGTATCAAGATACCTCTTCTGCAAAGGTCTGTAGTTGGTCCTTGGAATAAATATACTGCCATATCCTCTCCATGTCATTCCAGTCTCTGATAATGCCATGCTCCATAGGGTACCGGATTGTCAGCAAACCTCTGTGTTCCTGCAATATGCATTCCAAGGCAAATGTCAACAGGCAAATCAGAGAAAGTAGCACATTACCCGTATGGTCCCCCAATACTTTTGATCAACCCTCTAAAGTGAATATTTCCAAGAGGTTCGTTGATATTGTAATCACCATGCAGGTCATGTGAGGGCAGTCAGTTTAAACGTTTAGCTTGCCCTGATGGCAACCACCTGAAAAAGTTAAGTAACAACCCCCCTCCCCCCCAGTCGCAGGCACCACTTCAATCAATAGCAAAAGGCATGGATGGAGTGTCAGAGGGATGGGTGGCTCCTTTTATAGTATAGACAGAGAATTGCTCAAGTTCCTATATATCAGCCCTTCACGCACTTCCATTTTCACAGCAGCTTTGAATAACAGATAGGTCACTTTTCAATGAGGTCACAAAGATGGATTGGATAGTTCAACATCCCTGAACTACATGTACATGTACATCAATGTCCATGTATGCCGGGTGAGACCTCGTTTTGAAAAAGGATGTTCGCAGAACTGGCCCCAAAATTATTTATCTCATGAAAGACAAATACAGAAGAAATGCTACAATATACTTGTGGTTTGATTTGGTTTGATTGGGCACTCCATCGTAGTACAATGGTCATACAAAAGTATGCCATGCAACCCATTCCAAATCCCCACACCACCCTGCACATGCCTCCTTGTACCAATGTCGCATACCCACTGGTAATGATTATCTGTTCCCCATGTTATATTCTCACATCTGTATCCATATCATCTAACCCTGACCAGGTCCCCTAGTTTTTCCTCTATTTCTCTTAATCATCTATTAATTGTACCCCGGTATTTGTACATATTCAGGTACAAATAACTGAAAGTCTCTACTGGATGGATTTAATAAAAAAAATCCAATGAATTATAGACAAATTTTAATAGGACATGTTCAACTCAGATAATCTTAGCCATGTCCTGTTACTCACTCACTACTGTCAGCAAGACTAACTACTAAACATATTGAATCCAGCCTATTAAATAACCTATCTTTGTCAAGTGGCATAAATGGTGAATCATTGATATTACTGACCTCTGCCTTTGGTCCCAGGAATAAATCACCTTCCAAAGCCCCCGCCATGACTCGAACATGTTTAGGCCGTCCGATGCTATCAGAGGATAAAGACAACAATTAACATTTTACATGCAATGGGAAAATTCGGTCCTCATTTTGCTTTTCAAGTGGAAAGTTGGAAAGTCTCAAAATAATTTAAATAAAATTTCAGTAAATCGAAAATTAATATAACACTGCAGTAGTACATCAGGGACATGTGGTCACCATTGGTGGTCACTGAATAAAATCCAGTAAAAAATGCAAAAATATATATTTTCCACATGCATCCATATATTGACAATAAATAAGATATCATGCAGGGTTAGATGCAGGATTTTCGCCAAAGTCCTTGTTTGAAAATATCTTTGTCATTATTTGAAAAAACTGTAATTTTGCAAAATGGCTAATATCACTCAAATGGTTTTGAACATGCCAAAACATTGTCAGTTTGTGTTCTTTGAGTGTTTTACACAAACTACTGTGCCTTTTGCCCCTGATATTCACTTTAATCTATGAGGTTTCTAAAATAAAGTCATTTGATTTTGTGGAAAAATGGTCATTTGATTTTATAGTTGTGTCCTTTTTAAGGACGCTGTGAGACCCTGTATCTACATGTAACTCTGTCATGTCATGATGAATTCATATGTCTGTCCATCAGGTCAAATTTCCCGAGTTGTTGATCTAGATATGTCTAAATTGAGATACAAAGGTTTTCCATATAGCCTAACCACCCTGCCAAATAACAACAAAATAGGTGTTGATGAGGTCCAATGTTCACCTGATCTGATGTGAAATTACCATCCAGTGCACTTGATATTCCTTCTCGCACACCGATTGAAGTTGTCAGTTTCTGTATCAGCATCGCTACTACATGTAGAATTTATGCCTTCTGGCAAGCTCTGGACAGGTGATTCTGATTGGCAGAAGCTTCGTACTCGTAGCAGGCATTAAAGAGGTCCAAGTACATATCTAACCATATGTAAATAGACATGTGTGAATTAAGAAATAATGTTTTCATAGGCATGCTCAATGGTTATTTTACGCATGTTTGTGTGGGAAAGTTGATATTTTTTAGGACAAAGGCAAAGCCCGCGCCCTAAAATTTATAAACTTCCCCACACTAACCGTGCGTAAAATAACCATTGAGCACACCAATGGAAACATTATTTCTATTCTATTGCACCACCCAAATTGATTATCAATGAAGATTATAATGAAAGGTTGAAAAAATATTTTGAACTTTGACAACCTTTCTCTCCTTTATTAAAAAAACTCGTCCACTCATGCTCCCGTCTCGGTCGGCATCGTACCAATGTCAGTGGACGAGTTTATGTGGTCTCTCAAATGGGGAGTGATACTGTCAGCTGCATCAGCTGTGTGACGTGGAAATTATGTGGATATATGTTAATTTGTGTCGCTAATCAATTTCTTCAATGGGAACAAACAGTTAAACTTGAGAAAGAAATTTCATCTTGTAATTTATTTGTTTGTTTTATTTGATTGTTACTTGTATGAAAGCAGATGTCCCTTTTCTCATCCGACTTGTGAAATGGAATCTCCTATGAACACCTGCACTTGACGGGAGGTTGATTTCACATAACCGTACTAAAACGTGTAATAAATGCATGGTAAGCTCGATATTATTGAAGGACACTATCGCACAAGTCTTATAAAATGATTGCTGGCTTAGATGATGGTGTGCCAACATGCAAAATTGAATTACATGTAGGTATCTATTTTCCACAGTGTCAGACAAACCATAATAACAATGGTACTCAATACTTACAAATTAGGGAAATGATATTTCGGGATCTGGTCGCCTGCAAACCCAGCCTTTATCACCCCAGACCCCTGCAAAAAAAACTTGAATTTTCAGTGCTATGGATATGATATGATTTACTTTATTAATGTCTCACTAGATATACAGTAAATTAGATACAAAAGGTGTTGCATACACTCATAACCATCTCACTGTGGCTCGAATATGGTTCTCAATATTCTGATGTTCTGTACTACATATAGAAGATGCGGGTTTGCCTAATACCAGTCAAAATAAGCATTATTAAAGCCAACTAAGTAATTCGTAAAAGGCTGTGGAGATCTAAACTGTAGATTTGAACTTTTACTACACTTTCCAGCAGACTCCTCTATATGGTTATCTTGCTTGTTCACTACCCTGCAGGCAGAAATAAATTGGCGCATGTAATATGTAGATTGATGTGGATCAGGAAAATTGCTTGCAACATTTCAAGAATATTTTGGAAGTAGAATGGAAAGAAGACATTTCTGAATACAGGGAAATTTTTATGTAAATGATTTGACCACCACTAGATTTTAGAAATTTACCAAAAGAAGGCCCATAATAGATAATGTTGGAATTAAACCATCAACAAGAGGTTCCCTATTTTGTAATTAATATAAAGTGTTGATCATATATGATTAGGAAATAATAACGTGATACAGTTTGAATAATTCCGGAAGTCCAAAATCATATTCGGAAATTGCGAACGAGAGTATCCAGATTTCCGCCATCTTTGTCGTGACCTCATTGTTTGGTCAAATGATAACATGATATGCGAGGGGTATCCCGGAACTGTATCGCGTTTGGACTTGGCATACAATGCAACATGTGGCTATTTTCAATGGTTTATTTATCATGAAGACCGTGCCATTTTCTCATCTTCTAAGTGTGGAACTTTTCAAAGAGAATCATTTATTGTGAAAACATTGTCTGTATTATTAAAACGTTAGCTGGAAGGCTTGTTTGACGAAAGGCAAATTTTTTGGCGCAGTATCTGTGGTCTTTTCAACATGTATGCTAGAAAAGTAAGCCAAAACTAAGTGCAATATTTCATCTTTTAAACCAAAGAAAACTAGACGAAATTTGGAACACTGAAAGACAACCCTTTGTCTTATTACATCCGAGAACATTCTCAAAATCAGACAGCCAGGTGATTAGCGCAAAGAGTATGGCTATTGGACTGTATCACTTTTGGCCTAGTGGCTGATTTCAGAATTATTTTATCATTTGCAAATCGAAAGATATAAACAAAATACCTAAGCAGATCAAGTTGATCAATTGGATCGCGGGGGTGAGTTTGGAGTTGGGACACCCATCAAATAAAGAATGTTACATCCATCATAATCTGGCATACATCAATCCGTCAATCAAAATATACTGAGCTCTGAATGAGTCATGCATGCTGCAGAGGGCCATTTTTACAACAACAACAATATTGAAGCTGGTGTGCTGCATCCCACAAAACAACCCCAACACAACATCTACAACTTTAAATCCAATTCAGGTGTGGCATCTGGATACTTACGTTGTCAATAACAACGGGCTGGTTGGCAATAACATCATAAGATTCCATTCGTTTGAGGAAAGAGGCGACGTTTCTTTCACTTTTTATCCCACCGGAAACGACCCTCTAAAAATGACAGCTGCAGTAGATTCTGTGATCTCATTTTGTGGTTTATCAAACGCATTCTGTAATTTAAATACAATTTTATTTAATAATGGAATTCAAATTATGGTTACATCAATTTGATACATTTCTTAAATATATTCACTGCGGAAACATTAACATAATAATCGGAAACCCTCATAACCTTCTTCATTATCACTGTTGCGAATAGCCCTCAAGCTTCCCGATAGAGCACCTGTGTGGTCCCAAACCGGAAGAGTATGGTAGCCGTTGAATTTGTAACATTACTCCCTCCTAAAATTGCCTGGGTTATGGTTACATTCAAAACCAAAGATGCCAATCTGTACAGCAATTACATAACACCGTCGATAAAAATACTTTTGCAACTTATTTTGTTCTGAATGTGTATGATAACTCTCTTAAATTTTCCAACAGTGTAGAGTTTCATTTTGAACTCCAGTGGGGGGAATGTTTTGTCCGCGATTGTGAATAGCCATCACTGCATAGCAGGCAGAAAATGGACGAGAGAGAAAACTATTTTGCACAACCTTACTCACAAATGCCTCTTCCAATCACACCACCCGGCTTAGAAGCCATTTATTCGGCTTGCAGACGGCTGTATGCTGACCAACCGAACCCTCTGCAAGTCACAGCTTTAGTGAAATATTGGTGAGTTTGCAACTAAAATTACAGAAAGCATGTCATTCTGCATGCTTTCTCTGCATCTCATACGCCAGGCCACCCAAGTTGAATACTGTATGCTATCTGAAACAATGAAAAGAGACTGATTTGTTACAAAACATTCCATTTCGAATATTCCAAAGGTGAAGGCCACCTCAGAATTAGTGACAGCAACTACTCTTTACGAGAGGGATATGTTCATGGTAATGTTAGCCAAGTTTTCATTTATTCCTACACTACGCCATGCTGCCATTATTCTGTTTCATGTATAATCTAGGACCACTATCTCCATTATCCATACGA
The DNA here is from genome assembly GCA_036873755.1 of Hanleya hanleyi. NCBI lineage: Eukaryota > Metazoa > Mollusca > Polyplacophora > Lepidopleurida > Hanleyidae > Hanleya > Hanleya hanleyi. The sequence goes on from JAVTVY010021646.1 coordinate 41,473, forward strand.
ATCTATCGGGCAATATTAAATACAACCCCTTCCTACTCTCTGCCCACTATTGTTATCGAGTTTGGCAAATAATTTCAGGGCCTTTGTTGGGTGCATTTGTATGTAAAAAGCTTTTCTTTGGGTGCATTTGTATGTAAAAAAACATTAAAATTGGCTGTAAAGTTTGGGTGCCCATACCCCTTAACAGGTATCAAAATGGCTCTGGATATGGCCCTGAGTTTGACTTCTATCAGCTGTTGATGTTTCAAGAATAATTGCAGACATACCAGCTCCAAACGGTGATCAAACTATTTGCCGAATGCAATGAAAATAGTGGACAGAGAGTGGGGAGGGTTGTTTTATTGCTGGATGGATATGTACAGCTGACAGAGCTCAGTGACTACATGTACATTGAATAAGAGGCAGCATGGCATAGTGTAGGAATGAACCAAGACCTCAAAACTTGGCTAGTTCATGTTGGCAAATTATCTTCCATCCTTGTCATACTTGCTGTGGAGTGTAGGCTTCCGGTAATAAGGCTCATGCAGGCTCACATGTGAATCATCCTGGACTTGGTACTTACTGGTTCATCGCGATATAACTGAAACAATGATGAAAGCGACAAATCCTATTCAGTCATTCACTCATTTGAGGGCCCTCCGTGGCCGAGTGGTCTAAGGCGCTTCGCTGGTGACCGCTAGCCTCACACCGCTGAACCGGCACGAGTTTGAGCCCAGCTGGTTCATGTATGAAAGTTTGTCAGTTACTTGCTGAAGGGCGGTGGTTCTCTCCGGGTAATCCGGCTTCCTCCACCAACCAAACTGACTGTCACCATATGAGTGAAACATCATTAAGCCAAATTCCCTCCCTTCACTCATTTGAAATGACATCTGTCTTGCATTTCAAATTAATATTAACAATGACTTCACAAGCCACTATCGCACATAGGACTTTCACTCACATTAGACCTGGTGTATACTTTTGATGTAGACGTTTGTCTTGAATACACCAAGTAACTTTTTTCAACAAAGAGAAAGCAATGAATTAAAATCATACCTTAGTATTTATGCTCGCGAAATTCCACAGAAAAACTTCTCATTATGTTACCTTATGCCAGCTAATCATGAACTTGTTGGTCAGGGTTTTTTCTCGGTGTGAGTTGACAGGATTTATTATTTGCTCTAACATGGCAGTATCGCAGGTGACACATATTTCAGCCTCTCTGCTTTGTGACATAGTTACAGAAGAACGTTATGCTGAAAATGTATCAGTTGTAGCATTGGAACAATAAAACTGGAGAAAATTTCATGGTGCTTTAGATTTTTTTTGAAAATTTGTATCTGTGATGATTGAGTAATTCTGCCAAATCAGTTGCCACTACTACGTACTAGGCCTGAGCCAGGTCATTATTTAGCCAAGCGAAAAATAAAGGTAAGTAAAAATATCTATATTTTTTTATACTAATTTGTTCTCTGAACATGTTGAAACCAATGCAAGTAATGTTGCTGAATATCAAGTTGTCAGGCTACATATTAGATTATTTGATACTCACAGAGCTTCCATGGACTTTGACGCTCCCATCCCACTGCCTAGTTCACTATAACTTACCACACTCCATGTCACATTATGGATGCCCAAACTAAAAGTGACTAGTGTAGATCAGGCCTTGACTAACCACCTGGTTTCTAGGATTACCATGGTTATCACTTTATGTTTCCCTGGTTACAGGTTAGGAGGCCCAGATCCACTGGACTATATCAGCATGTATGCAAACCCTGGGGATGCTGACCGGGGAATCCCCACACACTGGCACTACATCAGTTTTGGCTTGTCCGACCTTCACGGTGATGGCCGAGTCCACGAGTGAGTATTCGGATTGCCCACATACACATATTTCACATCACAAGTTCTCGCCGATTTTGAGCATTTCTCGATGGCAGTTTTGTTTAAATTCTGGCGCTCGTGTGAATGTTTCTGCAAGCTAGTCAATGTTAAAGTCATTTTTCTTTTTGATATGTAATACTACAGGTATATAAATTACAGTGATTTTCACTTTTTGATGTCCATTTCGATTTAGCTTTTGATTTTTATATTGAGGTATCCATATATGATTGCCTTTTATAGGCCTCCAGTCTATAACAACTATTCAAGTGACATAACTCTAATTGCCAGAGTATCATTTGTCCATGCCCTTTGGAGTTAAGGCCTAGAAGTACGCTCCACCCAATTTTCACGTACTATGCATCCTTCATAACAGACACTCGGTGTAACAGTGTCTTTACAAGTTTTTTTTTTTTATGATTCATGTACACTGTGTGTTATACTTTCTTTGTTGAATAAGACTGCACTGCTGTGGCCTAATGGTTAGAGCGTTGGCCTCTGAAGTGGTAGGTACTGGGTTCAATCCCAGGTGTGGTCGTAACCAAAGACTTGGAAAATTGAACTTGTTGCTTTCCCGCTCATGCTCAGCATTAAGAGGATAGAACAAGGACTGGTTCATTCGGTGTCCATATAATGTGACTGAGTGGGGTGTCATGTCTGCCTACGACATGATATTTCAGTGGGAAAGCACTATGACTGGTTCACTCGGTGTCCATATAATGTGACTGAGTGGGGTGTCATGTCTGCCTACGACATGATATTTCAGTGGGAAAGCACTATGACTGGTTCACTCGGTGTCCATATAATGTGACTGAGTGGGGTGTCATGTCTGCCTACGACATGATATTTCAGTGGGAAAGCACTATGACTGGTTCACTCGGTGTCCATATAATGTGACTGAGTGGGGTGTCATGTCTGCCTACGACATGATATTTCAGTGGGAAAGCACTATGAAATGGCAGCATTAGATCTGCTATGTTACAAATGGATACGAAAAGATGCATCTTGGGTCTCACCAGATGAAGTTATTTTATACATCTTACATGTATTTGGAATATCTTTGCAGGGCCTGAATTTTGACGCGAATCCGCGAATCGACTCGCGTAAAGATTCGCCTGTTACGTAAAATAGAGAATCTAAATTGATTCGCCTTAATTCCGACTCTAAAAATCTATTTATTACCCCAAAACGGGAAACGCCAGATCAAAAACGAAATTATCTGGTACTGCTTTCGTTTTCATGCCAAGGGAAATAACTTTGTCAATTTTTTTCATCTGGATATGTGTTCTCGTTCACCATTGGCTATAGGCTACTCTGTGTTGACGAATCGTTGAGCTCCTTAGTCCCGTGTCAACGTTGCGCTTGACAACGGGTTGGTCTTTGAAAAAATGGCGGACGGTGGGCAAATTCGTCAAATTAGCGCGAGTGCGCTACAAAAGTGGGAGGTCGAGCTCCGAGATGAATTTGATTTCACGTTCAACGACACTGGCGATAAAGCAATTAAGGCCGTATGTAAAGTATGCAAAAAGCATTGCGAAAAAATACGAGCCAAATACAAAGGCAAAATCGTCAACGACGTCCTCAGTTACGGTTTGAGCGGCACAACATATCTGTTGAAGCCGAATTTGGCTCGCCATATTCAATCCGATGGGCATACAAAATGCACGGAAATAGAAACTGGTGAACCAGTGAACAAGAAGCAAAAAACTTTACCAGAAACTTTCGGAGGAGCGCGAATTCTGGCGAAAAACGCACTGAAGCCTTTACTATGCGCCAGCATTTATCTAGGGCGAAAAGAAAAGCCTTACGACCAATTTGCAGAATTTCTGCAGACTTGTGAAGAAATGGGCCTCCAACTGACTTCTGCTTTCAACAACGAAAAATCGGTCAAAGTGTTCAATCACATTGTTGCAGAACAGATGAGTGACAACTTGCGAGAAACTGTGAAAAAATCAAACTTCAACAGCTGGTTGATAGACGGTAGTGCTGCGGCAAAACACAAACTCACATATGAAGCAGAACTCATATATATTCGTACTGCCTATCGTCTTATACCCGAGATACAACTTTTGAAATTTGTACCGATGCAGGCGTATGCAGTAGTTAATGCCAATAATTTGTATCATGCCTTATTGAAGGAACTACTTGTCATGTATGACAAATCTTTTGAAAAAAAAGATGTCTACATTCAAAACGTTGACCAAGTACAAACAGAGACATTGGAGAAAGAATTGAAGGAAACCGGTCAATACCAAAAGACTATTGGGGCTGCAGCTGACGGCGCAAGTATAAATTTCGGATCCAAAAAGGGACTTGTCAATCAGTATAAATTTGGTATAGCAGACTGGACAGTCGCTATCCATTGTATGTCACATCGGTTGGAGTTAGCTGCAAATGATTCCCTTAATGAGCAGTTTGCAGACATCAAAGAGTTCCTACAAGAGCTGCATCTACATTTCTGCAACAGTCATAAGGAATGGTGTTTAGTCCTGAAGCTAGCCGAACAGATGAAGTTTGGAGTCCTCACACAAACCAAAGCCCATGGAACGCACTTCTTACCTCATCTCAAACGGTCTCTCAACGCTCTACATTACAACTGGGTCATATATGTTCTTCACTTTAGCAACGTGAAACAGGCAAATGAGGACAAAGTGTTGGCTGCAAAGGCGTCAGCTTGGTTAACAAAGTTACTGGACTTCCAATTTCTCGCAAAATGCAGAGTATATGAGGATCTTGTACAACATTTGTCACTGACAGCGAACATCTTCCAGGCCGAAGATGCTCGATCCATGGCAGATGCATATAGAGCATTTAAAACACTTAAGATAGAACAGGTAAGATATTGACTAATTTATTAGTTAAGTAGCATACATGTACAATATGAAATTGATATGGGTCTATCAAATATAATGAAGAATTTCATCTAGAATTAATTTATTATCACAATGTTACATCCATATCGATATTGGTCTATCAAGTATAATAAAAAATTTCATCTATAAATAATTCATTATCACAATATTATTATATGTATAGTATTGGTCTATCAAATACCATAAAGAATTTCATCTAAAATAATTTATTATCACAATGTTACATGAATATCAGTCAAAACCACAGTTATTTCCTACAATTGTTGGTATTTTTTTCTCTGCAATTATTCAGGAGATCTTGATGGAACAACCAGGTGAAGCAGAATCTGACCTGTGGGAGAAGTTGGACAAAAGTACAGCTGTAGACGACACCGAAGTTGTTCACCTCCGACCTGCAACACGCTCTGCGCCAGCTGAGTCTTCAACTTCTAATTCTAGAAAGCTGAAGCTGGATGTTAAACTGCTCCGTGAGGGACAGAAAGATGCAACAAATCCTAAGTCTAGATCTAAGTTCATGAACTCAGAGTTTAATGAACCTCTGATTGTTAAAAACATTCAGACCAGAGAAGTCGTCTCTCAAATTCGTAAAACAGCAATTCAAAGTCTCGATACATCTCTGAATGAGCGGTACACCGAATTTGATAAATCATCAGAAATCCTTTCCAGTGTTAAATTTGTAGATGTAAATGCATGGCCTGATGAGTTGAAGGACTTGGCATCATTTTGTGTTGATGATGTTAAAACACTGTATGACCATTTCCAAGTACCCTTGCAAAATGCTGGTGTAGAGGACGAAATCAAACTGCTAAGGGAATTCAGAGAGTTCAAAATGTACTATGGTCCTAGAATTAAGGATGGAGAGATTAAGAAAACAGCACGTGAATTTTGGCCATGGGCTTATTCAGTTGATAATGGTAGAAAATACAAGAGTTTCTTCCTTCTGGTGGAGTTAATTCTCTGCATTCCATTTTCCACTGCAGTCGTGGAGAGAGGATTCTCCTCGGTCAGATGTATTCTTACGGACTGGAGGGCCAGTCTAGGCCCCAAGCTTGTTGCTGACTGTCTCCATTTCAGCACACGCAAACATAACCTAGCCAGTGCAACTTATCGTGCAGAACTAGTTGATAAAGCGTGTGATAGTTTTCTTGCCGGTGCCGAAAGACAGAATGCTGCCGATGGTCTAGGGACTCTAACAAAACGTAGGGTGAATAAAATTCTTAGTGGTTTGCAATCAGCAAGCTCACATACATGTACTGATCCAGAGAGCAGAGAAAATGTGTCAGGGCATATAGATGTAGATTCTGATGATGGTAATGTGTCAAACTCTACTAGCTCTTCTGAAAGCGAGATGTCAGACAGCGACTAACCAGAATTGGTCAATTGTACGAGTACCAATTGTAATAAACAACACAGCCACCGTTGATGAGTTACAGGTGTAACTATGAAAGAAATAAAGAAAACAAAGTCTTCATTTTTTCATGAATTGTTTTTATTTGAGTTCATAGAGATGAAAGACAGTAATCAGTACCAGAGATGCGAATTACTTGATAAAATTCAAACAAATATAAGGGGAATTTGAAACCCTAAATTTCCAAATCTCGACATGAGAATCTTGATTCTCGCAGATCCTTTGTGCGAGAATCAACTTCGATTCTCCTAAAATTTAACGAAATTCAGGCCCTGCTTTGCACATTCTGACTATCATTCTTCTTGTTCAGTCCACATTTCAGAGGTACTCCAGCAGGCACCGAAGGACCAAGTGGGTTTGGTTTTGAGCTGACATTCAGACTGAAGCGTGAGCCCAATGAGTCGAACCCTCCTACCTGGCCGGCTGCATTAATGCAGGCACTTTCCAGATACGTCTTCCAATCAGGTAATACATCCCCTTGGGTGAATTCCTGCATTTGGTCATATAATTTTTTTATAAACACACTTCTTACTCTGTGAGCTGCCAGGTGGACCACCCATGGGTGATGATACATTTACTTGTCCAAAGCTATTTGCACATCTCTGAACATGGTGGATCATCAGGGACGTTATGTTATGTTGAACAGCTCAGCTGGGTTGCTTAGAGGGTGCTTTTCCATAGTTCAAAACATGAAGAAAAAAATCTTTGGAAATACATGCACATCTAAAAATGTTGTATATGTAGTCAAGCTCGAATTCATCATGTCTCATCTTGTATCCGTAGAGAACACATTATGTAGTGGGGACCACGTGTCCTGGCACTCCCCTCTGGATGGCAGCGAATCTCGCATACAACACATGTTGATGACAGAGGATGCCCAGCTACAGCCAGTTGTCTCCCCTTTTGGTACCATTACATTTGTCCAGGTAAGGTTTTGTTACCTGAGAGATTCAATAATAAGCTCCGTAATAATTCAATTACTTGCAGATCAACGCAAATATTTTTGGGAATTCTTTCTAAAGTAGGTTATTGGGCGATCAAATTGGAGACTTAAACAATACCATCTGTCCAGTCAGATTCTTTTATTGTCACTTCCTGTTTGGTCGTTTTTTGGCCAAGTTAGCTATTTTGAATCGCTTGGCTGTCGGACATTTCGGCATACGACATTTTGGCACTAAGTTTTTTTCATCTAACAAATAGTTGGACTTTTATGCTACCAAGATTTGTATATATCCGATGATTATACAAATTAAACAAATAAATTGTACATATCTGTTACGACCTGAGTGATGGGGAAATATCTACAGTATAACTATAAGTATTACTCGATATCATAAAAATGTCCTTTAAACTCTTCCCTATATTGATTCATCATGCACATGTACCTCAAACCTCATAATTCAGTTTTTTCATAATTTGACATACCGAAATGTCATGGATCCAATCACCTCACAGAATTAGCACTCTATTTTATCATGTTTAGGCCATTGTCAATTGATTGATTGTTTAGCATGACCTTCATTTTTTAAATACACATACTAGAAGCTGTGATTATTAATTATTAATTTGCAACCAATTGAATACGAATAAGAAGGAGATGAGTACGTTTTACTCATAAATATGTAAATTCATCATCTATTTTAAGTATTTGCACCCTAAATATAGATGAGGGCTGGCCATGCTAAACAACCAATCAAGTGATCTCTTATTAGAGACCTGTATTGGTTTAATTCTGTGATTTGAAATGTTTAAATTATTATAAACTTACTGTAATACATTCTCTTTGGTGTTCAAAATAATACATTATTCTTTGTGTGCATCACAGATTGTAGGAGTATGTGAGGAAGAACTTAAAGCTGCACAACACTGGAATGGTCCTGGTGTGATTGAGCTACTACGTTCATTAGCTGTGTGAGTAGATCAGCTTTACATGTCTATCAATTCTGTTTTGTTCTTTTAATTCTGAAACAAAGAATGCGATTATCAAGTAGCTCAATAAATCGCAATGAACTGAGATATCACAACTCTTCATAGTTGGACTTCTGCCACATGTTTTGCATCTTTGTCATCTTTGCTTACGCATAAAAGGGAATAACTCTAAGTTTAACTTGTCACATCATGGAAATAATTGTCAATTTGACTTGTCACATCAAGGGGAATAACTCATGCCAAGGGGAATAACTCATGTTCACTTGTCTGACTGTCCTGTTCACTTGTTGCATCGAAGGGAATTAATGGCTATGTTCACTTGTTCATGAATTTCCCTATTTATCTGTTTGTGATATCGTTTCTACTTTTCAGTGCTGGTGGGCCATGGTTAATCACAGACATGAGAAGAGGAGAGACAATATTTGAAACAGATCCATCATTACAGGTAAACCTTTCGAGTGGTTTACTGTTCAAATCAGGCTCTTCTTATATCTATTAAGTACAGCTTAGTTGAAAGCTTGCTGATAAAATTCACATAATTAGATACTCTGAAAGCATCCATAAATAGTCCCTTGATAATTGGCACAAATTGCCAATTGGCACCCAATTGGTATGACTTGGCAATTGCTTAGAAAATACCGCTATTTATATGGTACTCTAGCATTTGTTTCCTTTATTTGTGCATAGAATTTGTGATATACCCAATAATATGTTAACTCTTCACTTGCAGGAGCGAGTGGATAGTGGGATAGAACAGGAAGGCTCAAACCTCAGTGGTGTCAGTAGTCGTTGTTCATGGGAAGAAACCGGTGACTCTGATAATCATGACGGAACCGGTGAAGAAGATAAAGAAAACAAATTCATAGATGGCGATAGACGGGGAAGCAATGAAGTTGATAGGCCACAGTTATCAGAATATGGTACTTTGACATTTAGTTCTCATCAAGAGATATTGGAATGACCTAGGACTATCTTTCCATTCAGCCAGCCTGAAGTTTGATGTAATGAATCCCCTAATTTTGACAGACTGATTTGTGATTTTGCTCGATTGTAGCTGACACAATGACACTGAAGCATTTGGACAACACTGTTCTTGAACTCAACTGATTTTATCACCGGAAACTTGAAGTCTTATGATCAGTTCTCAACAAAGCACCTCATAAATCTAAATTTTCAGCATACACATGGCAGATATTCAGAGACAGAAGTAAATTTGTGGCACTGTCTTCCCTGTTTAGAGTGTCTGGCCCCACTGGATTAATGTTTTATACAAAAAGTGACTACATCTTGTAATACTGAATTAAATGTCCAGTATGAATGACTGTCTGAATGAGTTCAAAGATTTTCTATATTCGTGACATTTGATTGACATTATTGTCGCGATATTTGCTCTGTTATCATGGTTATGACAATTCATTGTGCTGAATGTAATATTTCTCATTCACCTTGTCATTTAGAATCTGAACAGATAAAAGCGGCACTGAAGAAAGGTCTCAATAATACCAAACCGTTACCCCCAGTAAAATCTGAAAGGAAAGGTAGCTCTGAGTCGTGTGGGAATGTCGATCAGTAAGTTATCTCCCAATGTTATAATAATAATGATTTTCATTCATCTTGCTTTATTCTTCGATCTTGTTCATTCTTCAATTTATCTCAATCAGTAATTTCCAATTCATACTAGTTTTGTGTCCAATTCACAGGAAAGATAACCTGTTTACCTTAGCCACAACCAAAAGTTTGGAGAAATACATGCCCATTGGTGTGTCTTGATTTCAAATGCACTGACGAGCATGATGCCAGACACATGGTGTCAATGGCAGCATGTCACAGAAATATTTCAAACCGGTTTGTCACAATTTGACATAATATGATCCTTTCATACCCTGTAATTAAGTCAATGAATGTAAGAATATGTGGCAGAGATCGTCATGAAATTCCTTTGTCCGTGCATGTAGAATGGTAAATCCTCAAATAATTCAGTTTCAACCAGTTTTGCGACAAAATTCAGTCTGTCGTTTGAATAAATTTAATCGCCCTCTAAAATCATTAAAGTAAAGAAGAAATAATGGCTAATCTGTGTGATTTCAAACCATTTTGTAAACTTGCTGTTTCACCCGAACGTGAATTCAACTCTAGAATATGTTCTCACACAATGTTCTCATATTGTTTTGTATAATTTTGTCAGCTACCTGTTCTAATACATTTAATTACCCCAATATTTCTAAGTGGGATTATGTGTAGTGCAGCTGACACATTTCACTATTGTTTTTCAGCAATCAGAACAGTTCTCGGAAGGAGTCCTTCGACAGTACGATCAGTTCTGAGGGTCCCACAGAGCTGATGAGGACACGCACCTTAGATAATGTACATTTAAAATTCAACCTGGAGGCAGCATCTCTTTTACCTTTAGCCTTGAAGTAAGTTTTAGTTTTCTGTTTATTGATGCCTCACATTTTAGTTGTAGCCCATCACCAGATGTGTATCTGGTATATGTTTAGTGAGCGTAGACCTTATGATTCTTGGGATATGCTTGTAAGAAGCAATTTGTGACAAAGTTGAAATAATTTGACCTGGTGACCGAGCAGAACTGGGTCCATCTCACTGATTTTCAATAGGCTTCTGCTTCTGAATTTTGCTTTTTGCATTTTGCTATTGTCCTTAATATCATATCTGAAGAATAACTACAACTACATGCATGTCTAAGCGCCCTAAAGTGACACCAGGCATGCATGTGTTCGTACAGTCCACAAGCAGGGAGTGACACTCCGCACTTATTGTAAATGATGCCCTGAATTGATGACATTTACATCAGAATAGTCACTGTAGGGTACTGTCCACTATATAACCCAAGAAGTTAATGGGGTGATGTAACATATTGGCACATTTTATCATACTGCAACTACAGTGAACCCTGTAATATACCAACAATGCATGGGACCAGATTATAGTGTTGGTTTTGATGGGGTTCTATGCTATCAAGGTTCAAAATAATTGAAATGTAAGTATTGGGACCATGAATAGTGTCAGTATTTAGAGGTTGGTCGGGTTACTGAGGTGTCGGTATTCACACGTTTCACTGTAGTATGTCTCCCAGGTGTTTCTCGGCACCTTTTTGGTTGTATTTTTTAATGAATTTTCCCCAGCACATTCCCTATTTTTGTTGAAGATATTCTGAATTGTTGTAGTTGTACATATACATGAATCTCACTTCTGAGATAGGCATAACATTGTTCAGTTTGATATACTAAATTTGTTGCTTGCAAATAGGGGAAGGTTGAAACATGGCCGACACTTCACATTCAAAAGCGTATTGAACGATGTGGCAGTGACACTGGTATCAACAAGTGTGATAGGTTCCATAGCAGATGAACAGCATCCCTACGCAGCACATGGGCCGTGGCTTCAAGTAAGTCATGTGACGGATGTACGGTAATTTAAATGCTCTTATAATTCAGTCATAGAAAGTGCAATTTCACATCCGGTTTTCCGCATTTTTCTTCTTCTGAAAAATCCTAGTTTTACATCCACCTCAGCCAGTTACGGGGCCTCTTCTCTATTCTCCAATAAGTTGACGAAATTGGCCAAAATGATGCAGATAATCTGTTATTTCAATGATCTTAGTGGGAGATCAAAATGTTATATTAGAACAGCTGATTGAATTGATTAGATTTCAATAGAGTGATCGAATTATTGTAGAGGATTTGTCGTAGCGCATTGGATGGGGATCATTCAGTCTGTTCCATCAGAGCCTAGGAGCTCAAACACATCATAAGAGCAATGTCGCAGTTCAGAGAATCTACCCTTACTCTCTCAAAAATTATATCTTTAACATAACTATTGAGATGACAGGCTTTACATTATTTATTAAGACTTTAACATTTGTCAGCAGACAAACCCCAAGTAATTAATACTCAGGTTGTTATGTATTCAAATTGTGATTGTTGACTGATAATAATTTGCTTCGATTCAATTCGGAACAGTATCTACGTCTTGGGCTACTCTGAATTCAAACTTTAATTTCTGACAGTACTTTGTCTATTATTTTATTTCTGATTATATAAACTGTGACAATGTACGTCCATATTTCCAGGTATTATTGACAGATGATTTCCTGGAGGAGATGATGATGGACCTAGATGAACTAGCCACAGTGGACGAGGTCAGTGTGGCTATTAGGTCTAGTAAATCTCTGTTGCTGAAGTGGCAGAGATCTGACTCTTAAAAACTTTGGACTTTTAACCGAAACTTTCATTCTCCATTGGGCAATGATTCATTCAAACTTACCTTAAATACTTAAGACTATCAGCACATTGCTTTCGGACATTAGCATCTTTACTTTCGGTTGGAAACCTGGCGGCCTTCAGCTGAAGACAGAACAGTCGGGAAAGAAAACACCCTGGCAAAAGGTATGAGTTGAGAAGCTTGTACTAGGAGGCGCTGGTGTTCCCAAGGAATGTGATTTATCTTTTGTTTGACCAATCCATTGGCCGGGGGAGAATGTGCTTGGTATGTGAAGCTTAGTTTTTAATTAACAACTAGATCTCGTCCGCTTCAGCAAGGCAAGTCTACTTGGACGGTGTATGTAGCTATTAGTATTACATACAGGTATCCAAGACATAAGGTACACGCAGTAATGCTTCCATCAGAATATTACCACTCAATCACTCCCACTCGAATTTTCATCAGATGCACTAATAAATTTGGTCATCTCCCGGATTCTGAAGATTCGAAACTACATGGATATTGTATTATTTTGTTTACCTCCCTTCTTTCAATAAATTTGATCACCCCAATGATCACCCTAATTTATATTGGGTGCGCAAATCCACTTATCAGAGTTTGATTCGATTACTGACCCTGAAATTAGTGTGAAAACACCCATTTCAGTGAAAATCTTAATTATTCCAATTATTTGGGGAACAGATCTATTTCTAGTCATGCCTGTCGAGAAAAAAATAAAGTGATTATGAGATAATAAACAATCAAATTTGTAAAGCAGAGACTGCAGTTCCTTCCAGTTAGACTGACATTATCCATACATAGTGTAGGTGTCACCTGTTTTCTGTCGTTTTTTGACTGCGTAAAATGTTTATTGTTTTCTGTTTTAACCCCTGGATTTTATTTTTCAGATTACAAACCCAAAGACGTACAGTTGGGCAGGGAGAAAACTAGCCATTACTGTTCTTCCTGATGAAATCTAACCTGAATCCTCCAATATCAAGTGCTATTGACAATGATTCATCCCTCTCTCCGCTTCGTGTACGGGGCACTCCTAAATTGATGGAGTAGATCGCTCTGGTCGCCCAGCATCTCAAGGGGAGGATAGGCGATATAAGGACATGATGATGAATAAAGATGACCGTTCCAGTCAGTTATATGCTTGGTCTTCAAACTTTGTAAAGGTTTGGAACACCTGTATGTATGAATCAGGAATCTTGGATACAATGGCCAGACTGGACATCAGTTTCTCCACATGTAGACAGTTCAAGGCATTTGACCTGTACAAAATGCCTTGACGACCGGTGCTTCTCGTGTAGATGTAAAACCTCCATGTATACACTGCCTGGTAAACCTCACCTTCATAGGATGTCTGCAGCAGCTATACTCTGGTGCAAACCGGTGGACGATCAGTTGTCATCATGCATTGATAATGTTTTTGCAAACCATGGGTTCATGTGGTTGACAATGTCTGTTATGGGCATGATCTGTGGCTAAACTGGACAAAACAAAACAATCAAAAGTTTGGGAATTCAATACTGTCAAAATCAAATTTATTTACCATTTTCCCATGATTTCATGAATTTTGGGGGCAACCAGTCTACCACTACCATGTGCCATGGACATCCAAGTCGTCCATCTGGGACAGACCAAATAATATATCAAGATAATAAATGATAGTTTCGACCCGAAAATGGTCAATGATTTTGGGTGTGGTTGGTTGGTTGAGTTTGGTTCAATTTGCAATATTTGTATCGTACTACATTTCTAAAGTGTCTCTCTAACCTCAGACGGCAATATCAGCCCATGATTGGCATTCTCCTGGCATCAGAGTGTGTACAGTCTGTACTGTCCGATGTACCTGCTGATTCATTTGAGCAGAACAATGGCTCAAACAGGTAAATGAAGCAGACAAACTGGGCACCCAAAATTTATCACAGATGAAAATCTGACCTTTTTGAATAGTTTTCTGTGTCAGTCGTAATCAATGAAGCCTGAATGCGGCAGTGCTCCAGATTTATCTGGGGATATCAGTTGAACTTGTCGGAGGGTTTTCCACAGACTGTAGGTGGTTAATCTCGGACAGTGGGAGAATGTTGGCCGGAGGATTTCCAGCTTTAACTTCAAAGACTTTAAACTTTAGTACTTGAAGGATCAGCTTTAATTTAATTGAATGCTGGAAGCTGTACATAAGTGAACTAAAGCAGTATTTGCTTATTCTTGTTATTTTTTACAATACGTGTAAAAAGAAAGTTACCGACTTGATTGGTCATTATATGCATGTACATGTACATATAGCTCTTATACATTGGGCTGGTCATCGTGTGTTCAAGTCCAGGATGCATTTTGTACAGAGAAAAATGAGGCAAATTAACTCCTGCTTCATAGCAGAAAATATGAATTTCATATTGTTATGGTAATCCCTCTAATAATTCAATTACAGGAAGTGAAATTTTCCACCATAAAATCTGGGGGTGATCAAATTTATTAGAACAGGAAGTTGACAAAATGGTCCTAAATCATGCAGATAATCCACTGTTTCTTCATTTTTTGATTGATTTTAGAGGTTGGTCAAATTTGTCCACAGAATTGGGGGTGATTGAATTTTAATGCTGATTGAATTATTAGAGGACTTGCCATAGTTTCATCGTGTTCATGATGCTGTAGTCAACATAGGTCCCTGGTGTAAATGTTCGTTGAAATTGAAAGTGAAAGTATGTCCTACAAAGCACTTTCTCTTTCAGGCAGAGAACCAAGTTTAATGTCCGGTATAAATATATATACATAATTTGTATAAAAAATAATATCTAGACGTTTTAGATAGGCTTATTTATTGAGAACTTGCATGTTTAAGCTTAAAGCTTTAGATTTTTTCAGGTTTAGCCACATGTTTTGTTATCACAGATAGTTGGGACTCCACAGTTCACAAGCTGTTTCCATGTCACAGAATGTATCATTTTGTGACGTGGTAAATGTAAGCTATGGTCGTCAGAGTGGTGAACTTACACAAATGCGTACTTTGGTTTATACTTGGTGTAAGAAGGCACAAGACAAAGCCTACAATAGCCTGTCTGAGTTCAACAATGCGTCTAGACGTGACCCTTTTCAGCTGCACAAAAGCCTCAACAATGCGTTCTTACACCAAGTATCGACCCGTACTTTTGGAAAAGTATATTTTCCTCTTCCAATGTTTCGGGTACTTTGGCCCAGGTCCTCATAAAAATTATCCTATTGCTACTTCTACTTGGTGATCAAACATAACCGATCCATCTGATTTCAGTATTATGCAGACCTGTAGAAAATGCTCAGTTTTAGAGGCATATGTATGTGGTTAATAAGACTGGACATTGGATGGTGACTTCAAATACCATAACCAAGTTTTCCAGTATCTTTTCAGATCTTAGCGATAGGGTACTTCCCTCATTGTAGTGTTTTACATACATTGTGGGCCTTAACTTTCACAAAAATGGTGTGCATGCCTCTTAGTTTGTTTGCACATAAAAAATCAGTCTATTTAAATCCTATCTCCCCTATGTGGATTTGTCGCTTGCAGGATCTAACTGGCCTGCTTCAACTCGAGCATCAAGCATTCCCGATAACTCTTCATTGTGCTTTGGAGAGACCATTAATGGTAGAGGATTTCTGGTTGGCTCAGCCGAATCAGATGCCATGCCTGGGGGGGTATACATCTTCTGATGTTGCCGCACACCAGACAGAGTGACACCCTAATGCGGGTTAGATATATGGACTAGTCCTTGGAATAAACCTTGGGGTAAACAGAGACAATGACCCTATCCCCCCCTCCCTGACTGCAAGTAAAGTAGTCCAAATGCGGTCGTGATGTCATAAGGCTATTAAATACTCATGACCTGCTCTGAATGCCAACTTCAGTTGAAATAAGTAAGATCCTACATAGCAACATATAACCTTATAATTGGGGAGCATTGATAGGATATTATTTTTTTAAGATTGATAAAAAATAGGATGCACTCTCAGTAACCAGATAGAGTGACGTCTTGCTCCGAAAAATCTAAGATATATTCTTTAGTCACCATATCCATCGAATGGACCAGTCTTGGTACCTGCTTGGACACATCTAATGTCTATCTGTCCAGTCATTGTCAAGCATAGTGTCAGAAACGCCTTTTATTTTATGATGTTGATACAGAAAGGCTCAGGCTATTTTCACAAATGCAACAAGCCTTTGGACAAAGACTCCACACAGACAACAGTTCATCATTTGAAGTTCATTCAGACGGGTTCCTTTGTAACACATGGAACTCATTTTTCATAATAAGATTGGGATATCTTCATCACCTAATCTGGTTCAGGCCTTTATGTATCTGGTCAGTATATTTTTTCAGCAATGCCAAATATGCAATATGTTGTACAAACAATCCCCCATGGAATTACCAATTTTGGTATGAAGTATAATTTAGTTGCTCCACCCAAAAAGAATTTATATCTCAAATATTTCATTAAAGTGTTCCAGTAATTGAATCTCTTGATTAAGATGTTGAACATTTGAACCAGGCCCCACCACTGGAGAACAGAGAAAGGTACTGAAAATTTCTGACTTCCTTTGTCATCATATTGGGTTTATTTTGCATCAATTTGCATAAGTGCAAAGACTAGCAATCATGAATTTCTTTTTGTTTGATCAATTTTATAGTACTTTACTGTTCCAAAGTGCATGAAACAAAATTATTTTTCCCAAAAAATGACAGTCACATGTTTTTTTGTTGGGGGAATGTATATGATCTAAATACCAAATGTGAAAATTTGTGCCGGTATTCAGAGCAGTCAAAGAAATGCTTTTTTACATTTTTTTGCGCAATACTTGCACCATATCTGTACCGCATGTACAATTCATTATGCAGACTGAGATGCATATCACATCTGCAACTATCAATTGCAGTTTCAAGTTCTGCTGAACAGGATGTCCTTATTACCATTAACAGTGGCATGCCGATCTTATTATTGTAATAATAATGTACCTGAAAGTTTTAATACACCACTGTAAAAAAAAAGCAATGAATTGAATGTATATATTATACCAGGTGAAATTTGAGTTGTTTTTATTACTCCTTAGTTCTTTTGCCTGAAGGGTATTGTCATCAGCATCTAGTCCGTGTATCTGTCTTTCTTGTGGACATATCTCAAGGAGGATCAGAGCCAGGCATTGAAGTCTATCACACATGTAGCTGGTGTTGGCTCAAAAAATTGTTAAAAATTATTGACCTTGACCTATTTTCTTCTAGGTCAAATTCTAGTGTTTGCTATATTTTTTGAAGGATTAAAAGCTAGGCTCTCCAAATTCATATTACATATGCAACTGGTGATTGCCTACCCCATTTGACTGACATTGACCTATTTTTTTCGAGGTTTTATACTGTTAATATAACCTGAATAAATATAGCTAGGCTTTCTAAATGGTGTGCATCTTTGTATTCGACTGGCAATGGTCCAGAATTGTATTAAAGATGACGGACTGACCTTGACCTATTTTGTCCAGGTCAGATTCTATTTAGTACGATATTTCATGAAGGATTATATCTACATTATCCAAATTTATACCACAGGCAACTGATGATCAACCTGAAGTCGATTAACTTGACCTATTTTGTAAATGTCAAATTGTATATGATAAGATTTCTGAATTATGTGAGAATAGATCAGGAACCTGTTGAAGAGACTGACCTTGATATATTATTCCAAGATCAAATTGCTGGATTATTGTATGAAGGGCTGTATAAAAGAGTATATTAATTGCTAGGAATTCGGTCATGCTCTACCGGAACCTCAGTACAAAGAATTTTTATCATCAATTTGCTTTGGCAAAATCTGACCTGGCCCAACATCCTATGTTTTCATGTACTACGTAGATCGCAGTTTTGTTAAACTCGGCCAAGTGTAAAAATTCATGTTATGCAATGCATGTTTGCTGAGTGTAGACACTACCTGACAGCCAAAGGAAATTGAGGCCCACATTGCTGTTTTCTGGATATACGATGGGATTTGCTGTTAGCGTTTTGTACATGTAAACATAATTTGTCCTGCTGTGTCTAAATGACATACTCCTCGCGTCCGACTTCAATAGCTGTAAATTGTATGTTGCAAGACGGAACTGGTCTTGAACAAGGTCGTATGAACATTGTCCAAAAAGTGGGGGGAGGAGAGAGAATAGATTTCAGCGATCAGCAATATTTCAGCTAAACGTGATGAAAAAAGCATCTAGTCTGCCATCCAATATTCAGCCGTCATCCATCAAAGAATTTCCGTGTCCATAATCCAAAGACCCAATTCATAATTGTGTCCTGATAGTGTTCCTTATGGACCTCATTTTTGCTGCGCGACATCAGGGGGACTCCATAGCTATTGAGGCAAGAAGGACAAATTCTTTTTTATGCGCCCACCAAAAGCACGGTATGTATCCAAACAGATCTCTACCAGTGCAAACGATCTCTACCCGTAATGAAATTATCTCTACCGGTGCGTGAAGCGATAAATTGTTAGATGTTCGAGAGGAGCATGTCCGGCCAAGGCAAAATAAACAGCCAAGCACCGAAAAGGTCTGTAAACCACATAGCTCAGCGTACCCATATGAGTATCTAGATTTATATCACGTGCAAGCTAAAGCCTGATGTCTTTTCGTTATTTTTTAATTTGGGACACAGGATTGCTATGCCGATTAGGAGAATCGACTCCATCATCAAAGAATGGTCTATTTTAGGGCATATCTGACTGTACACCAGCTGTGTTTGTCCCTTTAATTATGGCTTATTGTTCAAGTAACTGAAATAATTAAGCCTCAAAGTCGTCCTGTTTGATTGGGAGAAGAATTTCAATCAAAATCACTATTCATTTTACAACGATCTCTACCATGAGTATGTGATATGCATGTTTTTCTGTGTTGAAGTTGACAACGATCTCTATCAGCGTTTACAGTGTTGGGATAGGCCTACTCTGGGAGATTTATAAGCTGAAACCAATGGGTCTACAAGGGAAATCAATAGATACAAAATCATATTACCATGTTAGGTCGATCCCGCTCTCTAAAATGGAGATAAAAGCGGTCGTTTGCTAAAAGTAACTTGTTATTTATCTAATTTAATAGGCCAAATATCTGTCACGCTACTGAAACAACATTGACTGGTTCTTAAAATGGCATATTAATTAAAGGACGTGGAACAATAGATAGATTAATGCGCCTGAAGTTTTGGAGCATTGGTTTCGAAGGAATCAAAGTTACTGAGCAAAAACGCCCGTTTTTTCCTCCATTTTATAGAGCGGGATCGCTCAAACATGGCAATATGATTTTGTCTTTATTGATTTTCATATATATTTATTGATAAGGGTCTCCCTAACATGATTACGTTGGGGGAAAAGAACAATGTGCTATCAACACGCTCATGCTTTTGGCAAAAAGATACATTTACCGGTACACAAATAAAGGCGATTTGAAATTGAAAAAAAAAAGATGATACGATAAGGCGGCATTTTGGCCAATACGTGGTGCCGTTGAAATCGAAAAAATAAAATGACTCCATTTAGATCCTTTTTTTTCCAGGAAATAGCACATGATACGGATTCCAATTTCATGTCCTAATTATACGTAATCATAAAGCGATCCAGGTAGAACTTTCACATATTGTGTACATATATTTTCTGTTGCCGTAACACAATTATTTTAGGACATGGAATAGGAAAAGTTTTTTACATAAAGAAGTGGATCGAAGACCCACACTTTTTATTCGATGATAAAAAGATCGCATGACGGGGAAACTGTTCAAAATATCAGCATAGCTCACATGATGGTTTCCGAGTTTGGAGATTGTTTCGTAGTCTTAAAATGCAGTTTTCAACGCCATACATTTGAATTAAATGTAAAGTCATATAAAATTTATTCATTTATTATCGACTTTCGGGTGTGTTTATGATCCAATAAAAAAACAATGCATGCGGATATATCTGTAGGCCTATGCTTTGAATTCCTTGCCTTGCTGTGCAGAAAATGTATTTTCCATGATTTTGGCAAAACCACCTGTGACGTGGTGATATTCGCGGGTTATATATAGAAAAATCTAGATCTAAGACCATTTAATTTATTTAAGTTCTACTGATCAACACCCCCGCTATTCACACCACAAAATCTAGGGTTGGCCACTGGACTCGACAACGTTTCCACTCTCAGATAGTGTTAAATTGAAATTGTTGTATGTAACACTATATATAAATGTCCGAGAATTGACAAAAAGCGTTGAAAAAAGAAGTTTTATATCCCACATTATATTCCAGTATGATGAGCAATACAACACTATACAAGTGTTAAATTCAGCCTAGTAAAGTGTAGCATAATGTTAGATATTTTTTCAACACTTTCTGAGAGTGTTACAAATATAACAGTTTATATGATGGTGTAACACCTCGGACATTAATAATGTTAAATAAAACGCTTTCATTTTAAGAGTGTTGAGATCATCTTCATTATATCAAGCCAATTTCTTCGTTCTCACTTCGAACCTTCGGACTAAGGTCATGCACATTGTGTACCGGTACCTAATTTTCCGAGCTCCCAATGACAAGACCGAACTGACTCGATCATCTTTCGTGCATGCGTGCGCAACTTGGCATCAGACAAATCCGCACAATATATCTCTGGTTCTAGGCCTGTTCATACGACTTGATTTGTAGATCTTTGTCCATGCACCGAACGTGTAGAGATAGTTGTCAGGAATTGGTAGAGATCGTTGTAATTGTAATTTCCGAAAAGTATACATTGTGCACACATATTTTCACATAAACTTGCTGATTTTTACCCGTATATGTGAAATCTGACTGGAATTTGACAATATTTCTTTATAAAGTAGCCCCTTTCTATCAGAATTTCAATTCAAGACATTAAAGACCGGTAAATTTCATCACATTCTCAATACTGAATCGTCGATGGGGCGATCGGTGTCCCTGATTATGAAATAATCATAGGACGCACGTTTGAAACAAGAACGAAATATATTTCCTCGTATATTTAGGCGTACGCTGCGCTATATCATTCCGAGTATTACTCATGTCTTCCTGGCAAAATAAGCTAAAATTGGTACATACCACTGCTCGTAAACCCGCAATATTAGCTGGTGGAGATCGTTGTGCAGATGGTAGAGATCGTTCGCACTGGTAGAGATCTGTTTGGATACATACCATGAAAAGGCGGAAATATTATGTGATGGTGGTTTCCGTCCCTCGTGTCCCAGTTTATATCTGGGACAGTTTTCTATCTAGGCTACATGTACAGTTCCAATTTTTGGTGAGTGGATACCCTACAGGGAGACGATGTGTCGCTTACGAAAATGAAGGTCAAAGGTCACTGGCCTAAAAAACCAGGAAATCAGTGAAGTGTCTGGTCTTTATTTGTGAACTTTTTCTATCCACAGTTGCAATTTTTCGTGAGTGGATACGCTAGGTGGAGACGATGTGTCGTGTACCAAAATTGAGGTCGAGGTCAGAGGTCAAAGGTCACTGTTGCCTAAAATCAGGAAATCCTTGGTCATTGACAGTTTTCTATCTACAGTTCTAATTTTTGTTGAGTGGATGCCATAGGGGGCCAAGGTCAGTGTGACCGAAAAATCAGGAAATCATAAATTTTGAAATTTTTCTGAGTGGATTCATTAGGGGGAAATGAAGTATCGCATACCAAAAATTAGGTCCAGGTCAAAGGTCGCTGTGGCCCCAAAATCAGGAAATTATTAAAAATAACATTTTCGTGAAATTGTTAAAAATGATGATTTTTTTAGTCCATTGAGAAATTACGGGGAGCCGTTTTGTCATGTACCAAAATTTAGATCCAGGTCCATAGTCAAGGTCACTGTGGCCCCAGAACCAAGGTCAATGGTCAGTGTGACCGAAAAATCAGGAAATCGTTGGAAATTACTAATTTGTTGTGAGTGGATTCAATAGCGGGAAATGAAGTGTCGCATACCAAAAATTAGGTCAAGGTCGAAAGTCAAAGGTCACTGTGACCCCAAGATCAGGAAATTATCAAAAATAACATTTGTTTGTGTCAGTAGATACATTAGGGGCACACGATGTGTCGCATACCAAAATGTAGGTCAAAGGTCAAGGTCACTGACCCCAAAATTGTGAAATTGTTAATCTGATTTTTTGTGTCCATTGAGAATTTACGGGGAGACCGTTTGTTTTGTACCAAAATTCAGGTCAAGGTCAATAGTCAAGGTCACTGTGACCCCGGAATCAAGAAATCTTTAAAACTTACTTTTTTGTGTGGATAGATACATTTGGGAGACATGATGTGTCACGTACCAAAATGTAGGTCAAGACCGAACGTCAAGGTCACTGTGACTCCCAAAATCATGAAAAGCATAAAAATCATGATTTTTTGTGTCCATTGATACATCGAGGGAAGACGATGTGTCATGTACCAAAATTTAGGTCACGGTCACTATGACCTCAAAATCAGGAAATCATTGAAAATAACTTTTTTTCAATAACAAAATGTAGGTCAAAGTTCAAGGTGACCCCAAAATCAAGAAATCATTAAAAGTCACATTTTCATATGCCTGTTGAAGACGAGGTCGTGAAATGCGATGTTGCGTTCTGTCCATTCATCCATTAAAATTTGTTGTCTGTGCCGGGATCAGGTAACTTCGTCCACAAACCAACTCGTCCCCAACTTCAGTCAAGTCGTCCCCAACTTTGAGTCAACTCGTCCCCAACCTTGAGTCAACTCGCCCCAAATAAAAATAAAATTTTACAGACAAATAGAACCCTTATGAACTGTACATACATACATACATACGAGCATTATAGCTCAAGGGTCGCTTCTCATACGGATTTCGTGTCCCAGCAACTCAAATTATTTAAATTTCACGGTACATTTCTTAGTTAATATTTTTACAGGCGCTACATTTTAGAATCAATAAATAGCGAACATGTAATTGATACGAACGTGTGGGAAAGGGGCTAGCTAATTATAAACATACGGACCATACATACGTGTATCCCATTTGTGCTCTTTATAAGTGCTATATATCTGTACATTTTTATCAAACGACATTGCCATCAACATAAAACATATTCAATATCATTTTACCTTAGTGTCATTTTCTGAACATGGACATTTGAACATTTGACCATATTCCCTGATAAAATTTTATTTTTATTTGGGGACGAGTTTACTCAAAGTTGGGGACGAGTTGGTTGGGGACGAGTTGGTCTGTGGACGAAGTGACCTGTATTCTCTATGCCATATCCTCAGTTTCAAGGTATGGATTGGTACCAAACTTTGAGTATACCTTACTCGCATGGGAAAGAGGAGCCATACATTTTGAGATCAATTTGTCAAATTTCAAGGTCACAGTCCCCCAAAACTGAATCAAGTTTAGCTGACTATACATGTATGTGTTAGGTTGGAATATTCCGAGTTTTCTCCCCAAAATGTATACGACATTTGCTCTGTGGAGTTGTCTCCCATGTTTGAAACCACTACATTTAGTTAAACTGTTGTGAAATAAAAAACCATACATTTACTAATTTAACGGGGAGAGGGGTCCTTTATGAACTTCAGACCTGTTTATTAACTCAAGAACAAAGGTTTACTTCATCACTTTCTTCTTCCTTCATGAAAATTATCTCGGCTGAAAGGAATTCATTTGCAGAAAAACTGCTATTTTCTTGTGTTTGACAATTGTCGATTTCAGTGTGGGATATGTGAGCTCTCGGCTCTTGTTTCAAGGTCAACTAGTTACCAAGAGTTAAGCCCACTTAAATCTATCATTCAATATAACATGTGATATATGTCACATTCCCAGAAGCACAAAATCGTAGATCTTTCTCTGGATTACTAGCTACCAATTGAAATCAAGTAATAAACAACCTTGCAATTTGGACCAATGTAATTCCAGATATACGGGCGTATATTGAAGCCCCTTGGGCTCTTGTTATTAAAGGACTCCATGAGGTGCGGTTCTGTGTCAAAATATTAACTTCGTTACGTAAGAATGGAAGGACCTGCGCGGTTTAGTGCGCTTTGGAGAGCCAAAATGAAATATCTCGTACGAGAGAAATACCGGTTTGGGGCAACAACCACTATTGACATGACCAATATTTCGAGGTAAAGTTTATCTTGGTTCTGGACTGGCTTCACATGTTTACGGAGAGAAAACGATGTTGTTTCACCTCAAAATAGACGATTTTGCACAAATACATTGCTTCATCAAAAGAAAATTTCACTAAACCGCATCAGATCCTTTGTTGTATGACAATGTACGACATATTGTTGTGTAGTCGGAATATTTCCACGGCATCGGGTCTCCTGGTTCTCGAATAACGGGTCCACGAACTATGGCAGTTGTGAGAAATCACTGATTTTAAGATCAAAGTCCATCCAAGTAACCCAGATGGTATATCGGGGAAATATTCCTTGATATTATACGAGTTAACTGAGATTGAGATCAAAGTATATATATAAGTATATATATCAATGAGATTCATCGAGTTGTAATTATTCTGAGTATACAACAAAATAGTGCGATTTATGCCAATCCAAACAAATTATTTCGTACCTTATATTTGGCAAGTCAATTACCCAACTTCATGGACGCGAAATTCTGGCTAAAATGCGCCACGTTCTTTCTATGTTTTCTGTGTATATTCTTGATGAAATCAACCGTCTTGCGATTTGCTCAACATTTTCTCGAAATTTTTGCGATACTTTGTACATCTTCCTGCAATTTTAACCTTGCAATTTTAACCTTGTTTTAGAGGAATCGCACAAGAAAGGCTGAACACCTACTGGAAAACACTGAAAACTCGGAAAAATAGGGAGAAAATCGAAGAAAATGAGGATAGAAAACTTGTAAAACTGGAGTATTCAAGTTTAACTATAGTCATAGTAACAGATGAAAACATATCCACGGCATACAATCGATAGCGCACATCTAGGGGTACTCGCTTGCTCTTGAGGGTATAAAGGGCTCCACTCGGGGCCTACCTGGCCGTGGTTTGTGGTTCCTGGATCAAGTCTCAAACTATTATTTTATAATAAACTGTATTTCACGGAACATTAGGGATGTTGGTGGTTACATCCACACAAGAATCATACTTGTATAAAAAATAGTTTCGTCATTCAAGAAAATAAAGAGTGAAAGTTACTGCTCCTCACAACCTGTTCACGCGTGTTTTAGGTTAAACAGATATACATGATATCAGAAAACGGTGTACAACAGTGCAGCGTCTTTTATCAACACCTGTTCTGGTACTAACAATCACACACTTTGGATCGATATCTTGATGTGTTCTATGATTATTTGGTTGTTCCGTGCGATGAAAAAAGAAGGGAATATAAAGATATGTAGGCCACAGAAAACGAATTCACGGCGGAACCCTCTTTTTGAACTCTGAGATAACCTCCAAGAGCGAGCGAGTATTCCTAGAGGTGCACTATCGATTGTATGAAAGGATATGTGACGTTTACATACGAAAAACTCCTTTGTGTGTGACTGTAATAAAACATTTTTTTTTTCACTCAAAACCTGCCAAATAAGATTTTTCTTGAACTTTACATAAATGATTTATACCCTTCGAAAAAAATGAGATGTTCAGTTGCATAAAAATGGAGATATATGATTGATCAAAATGTGCCCCCCGGCTTATTTTGGTATTTCGGGGGCATTTTCATGGAGGATTTTCTCCTGTGGCAACAATATGACACCTCAAACCAAAACCATTTCTGGTTCTTTCCAATAAACAAACTTCCTAATATATTCTGTGGCAAAATTATTTTGGTTTGAGGTGTCATATTTTTGCTATAAGAGAAAATCCTAACTGTAAATGCCCCAAAAAATACCAAATCAGATCAGGGAGCACATTTTGATCAATAATATATCCATTTTTATACAACTGAGCATCGCAATTTTTTCGAGGCTGATATTTCAGTATGTAAACTTCAAGAAAAATCTGATTTGGCAGGTTTTGGATTGGAAAAAAATCAGCTTGATTAACATTACACACAAGGGAGTTTTTCCCGTATTGTCGTCACATATCCTTTTGTCTTTCACAAAGGGTATGAACCCTAAATATCGGCACTTCCAGAAACTACGGTACTTGTCGGTACTTATTCCTGGTATCCATGATGGGAGAATATATGCGTAGTTTACAAAAAAACGGTGTTCTCTTTAAATTACTTCAGTTACACCGCTATTATATTTATGCCTCATATAAGTCCTTTTGCTGGTTAAACATTTGAAATTATATGTAATGTTCTCCCAGAGACCTATGCTCCAGTATTGTATGATTTGCACGTGCATTATACGCCAGAAAACGACTCGGAAATTCATTTGAAAAAAGAATACTGGTCAGCGGTAAGGATTTTATGTCACATCATGATGTCTTGCTCTCGTCATTAAAAATTACTCTCCGTTTCTCTCTTTCAGGAAGCCATTTTGTTTGTTTTTGTTTTTTTTTATATGTATATTATTTCATTCATATTTGGAATTCATGCTAACTTTCGTACTGAAAAGGGCTTTCGGTTATTGACGCGAAAATTTTTGTGTGGACGACGGCTGAATATTAAATGTAATTGGGAACTTATAATATATCGGCGATTATTCAAGCTACCTAGTCATTCTATAGTCTGTCCATTTTAATTAGTCGTCTACTTTGGAGCTTGTCAAAAATCAGTAGAGGTCTTTGCATAAATTTTCTTTTTTGCAGCATGTAGAACAAACTGGACTCTACAAAATGACTACCATTCCTCCTTGATATCGATAATATATCACGCTTGAAATAACTTTGTGATTCTCTCCATATAAAACTGCAGTACAGTTGTTTCATGTACCGGGCCTCAATTACATAGAGAGACGTCATAATGTATTCATGTTTACTAGCACGAAGGTCAACACTGCCGTGTACGGTCATAGAGGTGTGTGCGTTTTATCATTCAGCAATTTCACTGGGCATGGTATATAAGCGACACTTCAACGGACCGCCTGTTATTACTTAATACGGAATCCATGACGTTTGTGCCAGTGAGTATGAATACATTATGACGCCTCTCTATGTAATTGAGGCCCGCTCATGAAACAAATGTACTGGAGTTTTGTATGGGGAGAATTATAAAGTTATTTCAAGCGTGATATATTATCGATATCAAGGAGTAATGGTAGTCATTTGTAGAGTTCAGTTTGTTCTACAGCTTGCAAAAAAAGAAAATTTATGCGGAGTTAACTACTGATTTTTCACAAGCTCCAAAGTAGACGACTAACTAAAATGGACAGACTTTACCCACGAATCGTTTATGGAGTACATTTACCAGTATATGGTCCTATCAGCCTAGGAATCAACAGAGCGTTTAGTAGCAGCTATGATACGGAATTCTTTATTCTAAGGTAACGGAAATTGTCGATAAATTAACCCACAAGAGGAATAAAAAGGAGAAAAAAAACTTTACTCAATTCATACCATATAAGTTTATATTAACCGTATACATGTATCTTCAAAGCACATTTGTTTCTCGTCACCCTGTCTTTGCGTCACACAGTTATTTATTGCGTGTCTGTCTTCCATCATATGGGTACCAAAAGATCCAAAGATACAAAATTCCTAACACATTTGCTCATACACTGCATAGTTCAGGCATTTTCCTTCAAATTTGTTTAGCACGATCGCCAGTAATTTCCAGACGGGCGGACAACCTTGGCAACCAATCAGTCTCGGTTCGCCGCACCTTTAACAAAAGGTCTTCACGTAATGTCACCAAACCAGTTTATCTCCGTATATGAAATCTGTTTGAGTGGCAGTTGAGTGCTTTGCTCCCTGTGATTTGACACACGAAAGAGTTTAATTGTTGTGTTGTCGCATTCTCCTATTGCCAGAGTTTGAAATCTCATGTATAAATTGTCGTCGTCCAAACCAACGCTTCTGACACCCCAACAAGAATTAAGCTTAGTCAATATGCAGATGTTCGGAAGGAAACGAAATTTTATACAGATATATCTGAAAATACCTGTCTTCCCAGCTCCGACAAATTAAGTATGGATATCGTCGAAAGTCGATAGAAAAGACCTTTCGAAAGCAAACTCCAGTAGAACGCAATTCCATAAACCACTGAGATATTAACTTAAACCATGCGGTAAGGCCTCTAACAATTCGATCACTAAACAGGGCAGTTTATAAGCTGATTCCCCATTCAGACCACATTCCAACATCTTGTACTCCTGCCCAATTGTGAACATTTTTTTAGCCATCAGAGATGACAATAGGAAGAGCATATTTTGGAAACGGTTTGTTTTGGAGTGATCGAATTATTAGATACCTTAACGTACCCGTACAACTGGAAAGCCGGTTAAATGTTCAAACCATATTCTTTCTACTATAAATCCAGACATTTCGTCCTGGTGCTTGACCTATTAAGATTATCAAACGTTTCATAATCATACTATGAAGACGTAGAGTATTTATCTAAAACCAACTAACTTAGGCTGATATGAGCGAACTGGGTTCAGCTGAGTCCACCTATGAACGACCTTGTCTATTATGGCTTTGGAAAACCGATGCATCGATACGTCAGGTAATCTGTTTGGGTCATTGGCTTGTCCTAAATCTCGATAGCGGTGTAGTAACGCCAAAGACGGATCGACTAGAAACTTGGGGAGGGTATTCATACTGGTACCACCGACATTAGGCACCAGTGATGGGTCAATAATGTATTTTATATCGCTCTGAGTTTCCCTAATTTCCTTCTCCCTGTACAGTTTCAGCAAAGACGTCATTTTATATTGGATCACTTTGTCCTTGCCCACAAAATTTCCCGAAAAATCGGGCCATTCCTTTCTGAACGTCGCGGTCTTGAACCCGTACATTCCTTCTCGGTGACCGAGCCTTTTTACCTCTCCTATCAGCTCATCCCAGTTGGTGTGCGTCTTCGGTACGATTACTTCATCGAGGTCGAGAAACATCAAATATTGACTGTTTCTGTACCTTAACAAACATTCGTTCGAGGCTAGAATATAGTCTAAATTATCCATTCCCGGTTGAATTCTACCTTGGGTGGTTTCCAGTGGTAGATTCCACTGTATGACGTCAACAAGTCCTTCTGACTCGTACCGCTGAAGTACAGACCCGACTTCCGGTATTATGCTGCTGTTGTAAAAAACGAACTTATCACCGCCTAGAATTGTGTTGAGCTCGATCATTTCTACTAAGTTATGAACATCTGAGAAACTGTCACCCAACGGTTCATAACAAACTGTAAATTTGCCTTTCTTCTCTTGTGTCGTCACTGTTGTCCGTACCGGAATTGCATTCTCCACTTGGGGGCATTTTTCTGACGAAACCGTAACACTGTACGGGATTTCCGACGACTGAAGAGGGCAGTTAATAAAAAGGACGCCATACCTGAAAATAAATATGTAAACATGAGCGTATTTTTCAACGTTTGACCATTCTTCCAGATTGTGCTTTTTGTAAAAGTGATCAGGTTATTCGAAAGTGTTGTTTTTCCATACAAGGATCGTGTTTCTCGCCATAGGGAAACGTCTGTCATCGGAGAATAGACGCACGCAAATTTTTGTTTCCCTGAGTTGTCGTCGTTTTGAATTTAGTTGTGTTTCTTTCCTGTAACTTAAAATTAGCAAATATCAACAATGAGAAATTTTATAGACTATATCAAGGAAATGATTACAGCAAAAAGCGCTGCCAAAAATGTCTACTTACTTTGAGTTCTGCTTTTTCTGATCCGGTATTTCCGCTAGTTTGGCTCTTTGTTGAGTGGCAGACATGGACGATTTGTACCACAGGTGGCAATAACATTTTAGAGAAGATCTTCCCGTCTGAACACTGGACAATGCAATAATTCGTACCGTACGCACAGCTCTTTTTCCGGGTAAACTATCGACGAACGCCGAGAAAACCCAAATTTCTCTGTTGGCAGAAGGAATCTGAATCCATTCTTGACGCTGCTCCAACTCATTGGTCATAAATGGCGGCGAAAGTGGTGGACATGATGCGAACGGAGTGACATCAACCGCAATATTTTGTCCGGCCGGGACTTTATTGCCGTATCGTTTTCTTGTACGTGTTTTCGGAGGTTTGCTTTTCTTTCTGTTTTCTTCTATCTTTACTCCAATTTCACTTAATTTCGCGATATTCATTTCAATGACATCATTTTTGTTATTTTGTAAGTTGGAAATAATCACGCTGTCGCCGACATTCTTCACCCCCGGTCGATGGGTAGTGGGTATTGGTTTGTCTGTCGGTTGTCCGTCTATGAGGAGTTCTCTCTCGACGTTAAGATGAGATCCTGATTGCCCAGAAAAGGGTAGATCCTTCTCCCCATGTAAACTCCAAAGGGTATTTGCATTCCAAACAAAGAAAGCCAAGTTGAATAAAGTTCCACCAAGACAAACTTTACCGCACAAAAACGTCTGATCTTCATCGAAACTTGTTTTTGAGATTATTTAGTAGCACTTTAGTGTCAATATTTTCTCACAAAAACTGGAAGGGCTATGTATTCCGATACTAGAAGTAGTAGAATATCCAACGCCCGAAACTACTCCGTCGTGTTTCGGATACCGGTTCTTTTGGGTGGCCGCTACTATCACGAAAATATTCGCACAAATCTCTTACATTTCATCACAAAATCCAACCGCCTCGTTGGGGTATTTCTGATTGCCTGTGGTGGTCTTGCTCAGATTGAAATGTACTATTCCCTCAAAGGTATTGAACTCAGTTCGATGTTTCCTCCCATAAAAATACTGTTGAAGTGCCAGTCTCAATATTCAGCTGCCACGTTTAACCTGAGAGTTAGGTGTTGATCAGGGTATAAAAGTTCTCGGAAAGAATCAGGCATGCATTCACGACCCATTAACTCAGCAGGAATCCCAGCTCCCTGGAAGTCTGGAGCGAAGAATTGAATAATACATGGCAATCCGATTGTCCTTCCATTATGGTGTCCATCAATGCGGGGTAGTGCAAGGTTATTTGGGGTAACACAATGCCTTGTCCCAATATCTGCAAGGATTGGGGTGGAAACTCTCTGCATGAGGTGTTATCTCAGTATGTTACGTCATTACACGATAGAGCTAGTCATGAATATTTAGCCTAGGGGAATTGCGCCCCCTCCCCACCCCACAAACAGTAAACTCTTTGATCATGTTGTTCAGACACGAAGAACAATTGAGAAATGGCATTTTGTGATTTCGCTTATTATTATGAGTCCGATCGGAGCAACACATTATTGGTGATCATGTAGGTGAACTGACAATTGCGTCTCGGTATTTGCTATGGTTTCCACGGTATTTTTCGCATTTCTCTTCATGAAAATGCCACAAACAAATATCAAATAATCATTTTTGAAATATTAGTTTTTGCGGTTAAACATAAATCGAGGGGGGTTCAGAATACACCCAAACATGGTCCTATATATTGCGTAAAAGTCAAGAATCAATTTCCTGTTAGATATGGAGGTGCAAGCAGCCGAATAGTCTCAAAAGTATATATCTGATCTCCTGTTGACAACACCTGCTCAACTCGATAGACCATTCTCCAATCAAGGTAATTACAGTAATCACATCCTCATTGTTAGCTTCTCGCGGTCAAAGAATTCAAAACCTCCAAAATTGCATTTTTCTTGAAGTAGTACTACACTGTGAAGTTTCAGACGCGAAATAATTGGGTACGACAATTGCATAAAACTCGATAGAATTTTTTTAAAATAAAAAATGACTCCAAATCTGTTTTATCAGTTTTAGGCATTTATACCTGAAGGCTTTATGACGCCAATTTCTTCTCATAATATGATATATTGTCGCTATTTTCTATGCTCTTCAAAATGAATGCTTTGATGTGTTTCCTCATCATGAAGAATTGAAAGCTAGAGAGGAAAACATAATGCCCATGGGGTGTGACCGCGCGACGGTGCCTCCTGGGCGTTGCTTCTCTTCGAAGGGAGGACGGAGATCTATAATACCCTGATTACACTGTCAGAGTAAATCTGTAACACTTATTGAACGCGTAAAAGCGTTCATGCCTGGTTAATTTTAGCGGTTGCTGGAATAAGTTGAAATAATGATGTGGAATTAATCAACGGGTCCATTTTGAACAATAATGAAAAGAAAAAGGTACCAAGAATTCCACAACGCTAAGTATCTCAACAATCGAAATATGGGGTTGGACGGCACTGAACACTAACGTTCATATTCATGTCCAAATCAGGACACCATATCGTGTTAAAAACTGAACACTTAACGTTCATATCCGGACACTAGAGAACAGGTATGAACACGCGTGTTCAGAAATGATCATCATGTTTGAACACCAATGTTCACAAATGAACACATATTCTGTAACACTTTTGGAACACTAGCGTCCGCATGAACATGTAAAAGTGTTCTATTATGCGTAAAAGTGTTCAAAAGTGCACACTTCAGAATGAACACTAAGTTTTCAGAGTTCCAATATTCAGCACTCGGCGATATTGTGGACAATCTATTTCGTTGTGTTTATTGAGGGCGATCTATTTGATGAGCTTGATAACACTTCAGTGACATATTTTAAGTAAATCTCTTTGCATACTAGTTTTCGTACTTGAACACTTTTACATGTTTGAAAGGTGTTACAAACTAGTGTGCAATTCAGTGTTCAGGATTTGCACACTTTTATTGACAGTGTATCCAACCGTAAAACTTTTCTAGAACGCGGAGAGTTTTACACGATGAGACATGGAACTGTTAAACAGGCTAGGTGATCAATCGTGGGCTGGTGTCTCTTTCAATACTTATTTTATGAATATTACTGAAGACTTGTGATTGTTGAGGGGATTTTTTCGAGGCGTTGAATGTATATAACCGATTTGTAAACGACCGAAACCACTAGCGTCTGTTTTCTCAGAAAATATCTTTCTTTTAGAAATATCTCGCTTTTAGCGCACGGGATTGGGGCTATTTCACATATAAAACTGTTGTTTAAAAGAAAGATATCTCTATCAAGCTTGAACTGTGTCTAGGAAATTTTAGATGTAGCGTTAGCCGATTCATTTCTCCTTCTAAATCCGTTACCGTTTAGATTCTATCGGACTTCAGGGCTATATAAATCCCGTGCGAATTTGAAACAACATTTTTTAGCCAATCAGGTGGCTAGCTTGGTGAAACAATTTCAAAATCACGCCCACAGTAATTACACACGAGGTTGCACGTGAACTAATGTATAAAACATTATCGAGAAACCGTATCTAATTAGATTGAAAATTCAATCTATCAGATTGGAATTAGTGACCAATCTATTCGATTGAATATTCCATCTATCAGATTGAGAATTTCAATCTAATAGATTGAATTTTCTGTCTACAACAGATTCATTTTATCGTTTTCAATATATTAGATTGAATATATTCAATCCGATGAAAGATTGGTAACTAATTTCAATCTGATAGATTGAAATTCAGTCTAATTATTTTAGAAATAAACCGTAAAACCAAAGAGTTTATTCCCGCCGAAGGATCTGGCTTTGTTAAGGGGGGATATCAAAAGATTGTGAGGTGTGAAGATGCTAATCTCCGAGAACTAAACGTCAATCATTGTCAGAGAGAAAAAGTGTTATGTCTAGAAGGTATATTCCTCTGATTTACCATGTTGGTTTACCTAGATAGCTTTCTGCCCTCATTTTGTCCATCATATACAGCTGACATGTAAACGCATGTATAAGAGAAAATGGGTTCAGATACATGATCTTCTCACGTCACAGCGGTCAAGGCGTGATAACCTGATACAAAAAGCTGTATCACACCTTTACTTTGGTGCTAAGTATATTTTTCGATTTTGTTTGGACATTTTATATGGTAGGACACTGTGAAGTGAGAAATAAATTATCATATACTCGTGGTCATGAGGAAACTCATTAAAGCTCTTTTCATAATGACGTTATCAAACTCATGTGATAACAAGAGCCCAAGGGGCTTCAATATACGCCCGTATATCTGGATTTACATTGGTCCAAATTTCAAGGTTGTTTAATAGCCTTGATTCCAATTGGTAGCTAGCAATCCAGAGAAAGGTCTACAATTTTGTGATTCTGAGAATGTAACATATATCACATCTAAAATTGAATGATAAACTAAAATGAGCTTAACTCTTGGAAACAAGCTGACCTTGGAGCAAGAACCGAGAGCTCGCATATCCCACACTGAAATCGACAATAGTCAAACACAAGAAAATAGTAGTTTTCCTGCAAATGGATTTCTTTCAGACGAGAGAATTTTTCATAAAGGAAGAAGAAAGTGATGAAGTAAACCTTTGTTCTTGAGTTGATAAACAGGTATGAAGTTCATAAAGGACCCCTCTCCCCGTTAAATTAGTAAATGTATGATGTTTATTTCACAACAGTTTAACTAAATATAGCTGTTTCAAACACGGGAGACAACTCCACAGGACAAATGGCATATACATGTAGGGGAGAGAACACTTGATTCATTTTTAGGGGACTGTGACCTTGACCTTTGACAAATTGATGTACGGCTCCTCTTCGCTATGCGATGACGTTTTTTGGTACCGGTACCATTCCATACCTTGAAACTAGAGATATCGCATGGACAACAAATGTTAATGGATGAATGGACAGAATGCAACATCGCATTTCATGACCTTGTCTTCGACAGTCTGGCATATGAAAATGTGACTTAATGATTTCCTGATTTTGGGGTCACAGTGACCTTGACCTTTGACCTTGATCTGAATTTTGGTACATGACACATCGTCTTCCGTCAATGTATCAATGGACACAAAAAAGTCAAGATTTTTATGAATTTCATAATTTTGGGGGTCAAAGTGACCTTGACGTTCGTCCTTGACCTATATTTTGGTATGTGACACGTGTCCCCCTAATGTATCTACTGACACATAAAAGTAATTTTCAAAGATTTCATAATTCTGGAGTCACAGTGACCTTGACCTAACTTTTGGTACATGACAAACCATCTCCCGTAATTTCTCAATGGACACAAAAAATGGATTTTTTACAATTTCGCGATTTTGGGGTCACAGTGACCTTGACTTTTGACTTTGACCTACATTTTGGTATTTGACACATCTTGTCCCCCTAATGTATCTACTGACCCAAATCATTTTTTATTTTGGGGTGACCTTTGACCTTGACCTAATTTTTGGTATGCGACACTTCATTTCCCCCTATTGAATGCACTCAACAAAAATAGTCGTTTTTAATGATGTCCTGATTTTTAGGTCATACTGACCTTTGACATCGATTCTGGTGTCACAGTGATCTTGACTATTGACCTGGATCTAAATTTTAGTACATGACAAAACGGCTACCCGTAATTTCTCAATGGACTCATGATTTTTAACAATTTCATGATTTTGGGTCACAGTGACCTTGACCTTTGACCTTGACCTACATATTGATCTGTGACACATTGTGGTTCCCTATTGTATCTACTGACACAAAGAAATGTTATTTTTAACAATTTCCTGATTTTTTGGCCACAGTGACCTTTGACCTTGACCTATATTTTGGTGTGCGACACTTCATTTCCCCCTCCTGAATCCACTCACAAAAAATTTGAAATTTTTAATGATTTCCTGATTTTTCGGTCACACTGACCTTTGACCTTTGACCTACATTTGGTATGCAAAACATCGTTCCCCCTGGGGCATCCACTCACCAAAAATTATAACTGTAGATAGAAAACCGTCAATGATCAATGATTTCCTGATTTTAGGCAACAGTGACCTTTGACAAAAAATTGCAACTGTGGCTAGAAAACGTTAAAGGATATAGATCGGACACGAATACTTCAGTGATTTTCTGTTTTTTAGGTCAGTGACCTTTGACCTCTGACCTTGACCTTCATTTTGGTACGCGACACATCGTCTCCCCGTAGGGTACCCACTCACCAAAATTTAGAACTGTAGATAGAAAACTGTTCCAGATATAGACCGAACACGAGGGACGGACGGACGAACAGACGGACGGAAACCGCCATCACATAATACGTCCGCCTTTTGGCGGGCGTATAAAAACCAGACGACCACTCGCAGGGATAAATCTATATGTACAATTCGCAGGTGTCCGACTAAATATCCCAGGCCTTTTTGATGCCTAATACCATAGTCTTTCAGCCAACCAGAAGCACCTGTGGAGTTGTTCCTCCAGAGCTCGACAATCGAAATTTCAGTCACATATTCCTACGAAGTAGGCTCTCATTTGCAAATTGTCCGGTAATGAGTGAGTCAGTCAGTCAGTGAGTCCCTCCGAATCCTCTGGTCGGCAAAATAAGGAGAACCGTTGACATTAGAACCTTGATATTTGGCATGGACGTGCATATGGGGACTGTTACCTGCAAGTTCTGAGCTGACCTACTTTTGATGAAATTTAGGGACTTATCCGACTAATCCAGGCAGTTTTTGGGGGACACCGGTTGACTACCGCGAAACCGGAAAAACCGAAAGAAAACATTCTGCGCAAATCAATGCGCAGTGGGCTTAAATCATGCTAAAATGGCGGCTCGCACGGATTTCGTCAAGAAGCACGCTGTAACTTTGAAAATTTAGTCTCTCCACCTGCTGTACACAGGAAATAATCAATTATTTCTTCGATAAACAATAAAAGGAAGTCCATTAGATTGATTTTAAGCCTTCCTGCTGGTGTTGACATCCATCACCAGAAAGATTACAGAAGAATGAACACGGCGATATTCTTACAAAATGTCCGGTAAAAAATTAGACAATGAACTTTTACAATGCGATTATACGGTCAATAACAAGAATATGCGGTCTCTTCCAAGGTCACATAAGTGGATGTTCGAAGTAGTCATTTTTCGATGAAGTCAAGAATAGTAACCATGAAGGAGGAATGATTGTCGTGATTATGGTGAGGTTAAACTGTTGTGCGCTCGGTACGGAGTACGGTCTTCGTAACCATGAATATTTTTCTTGTGCCGCATATCAGATTGTCTGGTACACGCTCGTTCGCACTCAAGGCAACGATAAGCCATGCTAACGGTTGGATTTTCATCCGAGTGCCATGCTCTCTCTGTACTACTTCTTTTCGAGTGTTTCAGCGTACCAGGACGTCACAGCCACACCTGGGCCAGGACGCTGTATGATTCTGCACGAAGAAAATGTTCCAACTACTTTGAACCCATTATATGGTCCGCTTTACACAACAGGTCACAACCCACAATTACTCTCATTCTCTCCCGAACTATGCTTTCTCTACTACCGACAACCTCACAGATGACGTCAACTGATGTTCTCTGGAGTAAATATCAATAAACAAGCTGAGTTGACAAAATAAACATAACTAGGATAATAATATTGCACAGCCAATACCATAAACAGCTTTGGGCATGTTGGGTGTGTGTCTTGGTCTAATATTGTATTCCAGGCGGACACAGGTTGCCCAACCGGGTATCTGCAGAACATTTTTTTTAACGGTTTATCTTAAACGTGTTTATATCAACCACCATCGAAACAGTTGTGATAATAAATTTTTAACATGAAAACTGAATGTAGACTGTTGACAGAAAACAGCCTGTAGACACTACTAATGCGCAAACGCCTGTTAATGTCCAAATTGGAAATTAACACGCATAGAGTGCGGGTTAATGGCCAAGATTGGATATTGACAAGCAAGCATGGATGTTATAGCCCAAACGTTGGACAGTAGCACTCGATATGTATCGCTACGACTGTTATTGTCCTAATAACAAATCCGTATCTGTTCCAAAATCGTATTGCACCAATTTACCGCGCCGTTATAAGAAAGTTCAACGCGTGAAGTGAAAAGAATACGGTAGCCGATGTGACGGTCCATAAGGGGTTTCATTTATAGTACAGCACCTAACTCTAGATAACAAACTACATTTAGAAATAAGAAATGGTAGATGAGATTGGCACCCTATGGTTTTTCCATGCCTCGGGGACTTGGAGTGCCCACGGTAGGCTTTCGACGAGGTCCGCGCGGGCATCCGGGTACTTCACGTCCGCGCGTGCATCCGGCTACTTTAACATCCGGGTACTATTACATCCGGGTACATCCGAGCGTCCATCCGGGTACTTCACGTCCACGCCTACATCCGGGTACTTCACGACCGCGCATCCATCCGGGTACTAGCATTTCGTTGACGTCCGCGCCTACATCCGGGTTTTTGACGTGCGCGCGTCCATCCGGGTACTTCTATGTAGGTGTATAAAAGTGACATGGTCTGTAAAACACGTCTCTCTGCGCCTCACAACTTCATTTTTACGGCTGCAGAGCCATGACGGAGAGCCAGCCATATGCGACTCACATTTTACAGCATGCGACCGTGGTTAATTCACTCACAGGTTACCGAGAAGTGGTTCGGTCCATGTTTGAAGATGCCGACGACAACGAGGGGCGACGCCAGATCCTGAAAGAGTTCACAGAAGCGACAGAGTGCACTCGATGGAGAGGTGTGCTATAAGTCACCACTACTAGACTATGACAGCCATCCTTGATGCCCGGGCTATGGACCACGAGCGCTCACGCCGGAACCAGCGACGGCTGGTTGGCCTAGTAATGGTCTGTGCCAATAACAACGACAGAAAAAGAACGGCTCTTCAGAGCCTCCACAGATGCGCTTATGTGCGATATATACGAGGGTCAGCCACAGTGTGCGTCATTCACCGATCATCATTGGATCAACCATGTCACCGAGGGACCTGACCATAAATACGAGAGACAGTCAGAGTGTGTGTCATTCGCCGTTCGTCATTGGGTCAACCATGTCACCAGTCCTACGAGCCATCCTTCCCTTTACACTCCGGGTGAGGTTACACGTCTATGAAGATAAAGTCACCACCGTGGAAGACCGTGGAGATGTTTGCTGGTCGCGCGCTGAGACCGTATCGAATACGGTTACGCTACACCGTGACGGCTGGACCAAATTTAAACGGGCGTTGAGCGGTGAGCTCGACGAAAACCTCATCCACATAGACAATGCCATCTACGTACACCGTGGACCCTTCTTCTCACGCCTGGGCCGTTACCAAGACCCTACGCGAGGCTTCACCCTAGACCCCGATCTGTAAACAGCCGTCGAGAAAGTGGTGCCTATTGTGGACCAGCTGTTTTCACCGGACGAGCGGTCAGCTGTTCAGTTGGAGTCGGCTCGTGCCCTGAGTGAAGCGGCGGCAGAACCCAATGAACAAATTACCAAACATAGCAATGAAGCGGAGGCAGACGATGATGTCATTGATTATCCGGCTAGACTCAGTCAGCCCAGTGACAATACCACCCGATCCATTGATCTCACGTCATAAACTTTTTCTCCCTATAAATACGAGAGACAGTCAAATGTTGTACCATTCACGTACTGACCATGACGAAGCATATAAGTCTTCCTGCACGTCTATGCGGATAAGGTCGATATCATGGAGGGGGTGGGAGACATCTGCGATGCAGACCCTATACAACCGTGCCCGGCTCATATTCGTCTGTCCCGGGAGGGCTGGATTAAATTCAAACGGGTGTTGTCTGGCAAACTGGACGGCGACCTCATCCACTTGTGTCACGATGTGTAAATCCGACGCGGCCCTTTCTTTGCTCAATTGGCTAGGCTAGATGGGGGTACAGTGCATTTTACCCTTCATCCTGTTCTATGATCTGCATTGGAAGATGCCGTGGCAGGTCAAGTGTTTATCAAGTGGTCATCAGACGAGTTGGACTGGTCATTTACCATGGACAATGTGCTGGCAGAAGCCAACGAAGAAAATCAGAAAGATATACCCGTTATAAATAAACGATAGAGCCAGGGTCCATCATCATTTGTCACCATGTAGAGCTGGGAGAAGGTGTTAGATAAATTATACTACAGTCCCGACATTCCGGCGGCCTATAGTGCATTGACAGCTCTCTATCGAGCGGCCAACCCCCAGGGGATACAACGTGCCCAAGTCCGAGATTGGTTAAGAAAACAAGACACCTATACCTTAGATCAAGCTGCCCGTCGCCATTTTCTACGGAACCGGTTCATAGTGGGAGGACTAGATGCCCAGTGGCAAGCGGATTTGGTCGATATGAGCGCATTTGCCAAACACAACGATGAGAATCGGTATATCTTGACATGCATCGATATCCTGTCGAAGTATGCGTGGGTGGTACCCATCCGGACGCAAACAGGGGCGGATGTCATAGCGGCGTTCAAGGACATCTACAAATGAGTAAATACATTGTCGCGGGCCGCTTTGGTCGCGACCAATGTTTTGGTCGCTTTACACGCACAGACACGTTTTGTTCACATTGCTTTTTACTACCGTATAGTTTTTTATTGCGTCTTTCTTCTAACAAACTTGCCTATATTG
Organism: Hanleya hanleyi; assembly: GCA_036873755.1. Lineage (NCBI taxonomy): Eukaryota > Metazoa > Mollusca > Polyplacophora > Lepidopleurida > Hanleyidae > Hanleya > Hanleya hanleyi. The sequence continues at coordinate 82,110 of JAVTVY010021646.1, forward strand.
GTAAGCGGAAGCTGTTGAACACATTTCCGAGCTTTATTTGGGCCCTAGACGGCTCCTTCATCGATCCGAAAATGTTAGTACGTTGAAATGTTTAGAAAATTGTCCCTGGAGTTCAAACAATGGCTTGAATGGAGAAAGTTAAGCCTGGATTTAGGTCGCCTGGAGACTGTGCTTCTTACAGACTGTTTTCTGCCCGACAAAATGACCCCAAATATCGATGGTCATGTGACATGAAGGAAAATTGGTTCCATAATTGCATTTGTACCAGGAAATACGGAATCATTGTCAACGAAAGAACTCTTTCTTTCGAGTACCAGGCAACAAATTAGAAGTCCGTATCTATTGCAGTTCAAGAGTTATAAGGTTTTCAAAAATGAGCCAGCCCCGTCATGTAACACGACATTAATTTTATTGCGAACACAGGATACCTCGAGTGCTACAGCCGAATCGCTATAGCGAATTGACAGCGACCATTGAATAGATGAAATCAACAAATTACAACACATATAAGGGAAGTGGGAAGAGGTGCCGACATACTGACTGCGTCACATGACTTCACAGAATAGTCTTCTGGGCGAGAGAACCATTTAGCCGCTTAATAGTTAGGGAAAATTGTTTTTTTTTTAATATCTCTAAACCTATCAAAGCTACATTCCTGAAATTTCACAGACAAATACATATATATATTCTCTCAATAATAAGTAAATACAGTGATGATTGAGTAAATACTTTTCGTAAAATTTGAATAAAGCGTAATTTTCACAAATTGCTAATTATGTTCTATTCTTTCTGGTATATCTTGATGGCTTCTAATGTTTTACTGTTACGTCATATAATGACCTACATTCATGTGCAAATTTCAAGTTAGAATTCCTAACAGTTTTCAAGTTATGGCGCTGTAGTCTGAAAACTGTCGGTGGCCATATCTGAAAAACCAAGGTCAAGGTCAGGTTGAAAATTCAGTGACGTCATACCTGTATCATGAGGTACAAATGTACTAAATTACAGATTCCTGCATGTCGTAGTTTTTGAGAAAAATGCGAACAATGTCTTTTACATTGTGCGATATTCAAGGTCAGATCGGATCGTTTTATAAGGACCGCCAAAAGAAAGACAGTGTCGTGCTTACTATAGTATCCTTGTTTCTTGGCTGTCAGTGTGTTACTTTTTCAGTAATTGGAAGCCGTATTTTCGATATTTGGATGCTTATCACTTCAAAGGTTAAGGTCAAGGCCGAGTTCTGACACACGTGCTGACCGTATGACGTGATGAAGGTCACGTGACCTTATTTTCAGACTTCGCATCAGTCGTTCAAGAGTTAACCACCAAACTTTGCACTCATACAGAGACGCTTCCAGAGGTCAAATGTCAAATTTAAGGTCACACACTTTTTGGTCATTAAAGTGTTCATTAATGTTACAAGAATGAATGGCGTAGCTCATTTCGTTATAAAATGACGTGTTTTGGAAAATATTAAAGGAGAGATAACTACTTTTTCTTGTTACGTAACAATTCAAAAATATAACTACAGCATGGCCATATATAAGACTTACCAACCTTGTACTTTCTTCCAGATATGTTCTTTAGTTTTGACTGTACGCCGCTGACAAGGAAAACAGTACCAGGGGAGAGAACTCGAAAACTGCTTGTCTGACCTAGTTATTTTATTGGCTTATTTTGTTGGGTACATCTGCAAACAGGGAATTGTGGGAAAAGGGTATGGAAATAGACGTTTTGGGGTCTAGGTAGGCCCCTAATGGTCTGATGGGGTCGAGTGAGGTATCAATGTGAAGCATTCGTGAAGGAGCATCCGACTGGGTGGATGTGACGTAAAACTGACGTCATTCTGCGAATGCGCAGTATACCAAGTATATGGAAATAGACATTTTGGCGCCGACATGGGTCACTATTGGTCCGATGGAGTCGTATGAGGTCTTATTTTGAAGCTCTTGTGAAGCAGCATCCGACTGGACTAATGTATCATCCATATTCAATAGTCTGCGCATGCGCAGTCTGGTCGTAGTATAGAAAGCAGGCATTTTGGGTGGTGTGTGGGGGTGTGTTTGGGGTACTAAATCACTATGGGTCCATGGTTGTGGTTTGGTGGTGTGGGTTCTGCGCAAGTGTGTGACGTCACTTCCGGTCTCACTAAAACTACCGCCGAACACAGAAGAGTTCCAATGTTCCCTTAGACGTATGGTCCGGATTTTCAACACCCAAGTTGAAGCGCGCGCGGGTTATCCGGCCGCACGCCTGCGCGGCATCACCGGAAGTGCGCGGGTGAATTTCGGGTCAAAAGGTCAAAGGTCACATCTAGGTCAAAATGTCAAAGGTCTCCCTTCCGGCAAGGCTCGGCTCTCTCCGGGCCAATAGATAGCATTTATCCGCCTTCCCGAAGCACCCATGTATAGAGGAGGGTCTTCGGCAATATTACCATCTATTTATCCATGTTAAATGGCCAGAGGGGAACCCTCAATTTTCCCCAGAACCGTATTGGCACGAAAAAATACGTGAAACCATGGAACTTATTGTAATATACTTAACCTATAGGTTTTGGATCAGTCTCCACTCGCCGTCTTCCTGGTCTTTACCCACACCTCGAACCTCTACAATGAATGTCCAGAAAACAAAGCAAGAGCACTGCAGTAAAATAGAGGTAATGGCACGGAAAAATACATGATACCACGGAACTTATAGTAATAAACTTAATCTATAGGTGTTTGACTGAATTCCCACATGTCTGTCATAATGGAATGCCCGCTCTTAACCTAGACCAAAACATGTACTTGGTCTGTGGGCTGATTTCGTTGGCTCTCTATTTTACTGCGGTGCTCTTGCATTGTTTTCTGGACATTGATTGGTTACATTTGGCCCCATCCTAGGCCACTGATTGGCTACATTCTCCACGGTGTTCAAGGCCAGTTTGACCGAATCCCAACATGGCTGTTACAGCCTTCATGCATTATGCTCATATAGAAAACACAGAAGACAGGTTTTTTTTGGTGAGATCTCATTTTGTTTTTATTCAACAATAACTAACAACAACAACGTGAGAACAACCACGTGAAAACTGAATCCCAGAACAGGGGGTTTGTACATTGAAATCGATAGAACTTTTTTCGTGAAAGAACTTAAGCCAAGTACAGGGGGCTTTTACACTGAAAGAACTTAAGCCCAGAACGGGGCTTGTACATTGAAATGATGGGCGGCCCAGTCATATACGAGTACATCGCGGTCCTCGGCCTTGGGGTACTCGTCAAATATCTGTACGATGGTGGATACGGTTCTTCCCCGGCATCTATGGTACAGGTAAAACAAGCAATATTGTCCGCACCCGCTAATGGTCAGGCTTTGCAACGTTTGACTGTTCCAACACCACGTCTCTTTGCCTTGATCCATGAAGTCGGTTAAATCGGGATGGAGGGGTGGCAGGCCGTACGGGTCAAAGTATTCGCCCTGCTGTTCTGTCAATTACACGCCCACCCAATGTTCACCGGCCGATCCATCGGATCCGTGTTGAGAACGTAAGCAGCAGGATACATACGGTCTAATGGGAACATCTCGCACGAACACCCCTTGAAAGACCATAGGTGTCCCTGGGTCATTCTCCAGCACGGTGGTTATCTGGTCTGTATCCATGTTAGGTGGCAAA